>JASGAT010342611.1:463-16165 GCA_030220025.1 Chelon auratus | reverse complement strand
CCTATGGGTTGAGGGGAGGGGCCTCTGTGGATCATCCCACAGATACTTGATCAGTTTGGGATCTAGTGAATTTGGAGGCCAGGTCAACACCTTGTGCTGTTTTTGTTGTTTTGTTTGTGTGCCTGTGTCAGGCTGCATCCTGCTGAGGATGGCTGCTGCCATCAAGGAGTGTTATTGCTATGAGGACGGGGTGTCTGGTCTGGTCTAGGTGGGTGGTACATGTCTAAGTAACATCCACATGAATGCCAGGTCCAAAAGTTGAACAGCAGAACATTGTATTGTCACAAGATGTTGTTTACTTCTCCTGTCCGGTCATAATGTTATGCCTGATCGCTGTATATTGCTGGAAATAAATAATAAATTGCACAACAGCAATGTCAGTGTCATGATTCAATGATCAGCACAGCTTAAAGGAAGGATCTTGTTCTTGTAAAATGGTAAAAACCATGGCAAACAGTAACCTTATCCTACAATAATAAACATGGACATTGACATATTTAAATAGCCCTTATCTAAATGTGGAGATTTTCCTCTGGAAACAAAATACAACTAATGCAAATTAAAAAAAAACATCAAAAAGATGGATTAATAAAGGCCACAACAAATCAGACTCGTATGTTGCTGTATCAAACTATTTGCAAACTTATAAAGTAATATATCAGAAAATGAATGTGTTAGCCAAGGTGTAACTATCAGTCAAATTATAATAATAATAAAGAAAATAACAGAGATAAACTGTTTTTCCAAGCTTTAAACCTTCAGGGTCTGCGGCCGTTCTGCCAATTTTGAATGTGTAACTGAAATCGGTGATATCAGTGATGTTTTCATCGTGCTGATGACAAGACATTAGTGTTCTTTGTGAAGGTGTGTACTCGTACGTCTGCGTAATCTCTTCCATCCTGACTTTTCTTCCTGTATTCTTTTGTCTTCATTGGAAACAGCCAGCATCTTGCTTTTCACTGAAGGAAGCAGTGCATGGATAATATGGTTACGCCGTTACTGATGCATAAAGCTGCGTGTCTGGTTCTTGTCAAGACCTTGCCACCAAAGTCAATTTGCCCGTGCCCTGGCAGAATGTAATATTTCTTTAATCAGATCAACACGGAAATTACGTCGGTAGACTGTATTGATACGAGAGGAAATAATTAAACTCGGGGCTCCAGGAATAATTTCACCCTCTGAGCATTACTGTAAACCCCATAAAAAAAAAAGAAAAATAAATCCGCTCTCTCCTCCCTCCTCTGCAGGATGAGATAAAGAGGAAACCAGGAACGCAGATAGACAGATGAGATCTCATTGACTCACCCTCTGTTTTCCCTCTAGCCTTTCAGCAGGTTCCTCTCACCCAATTGTCCACTACTGCATCATCATCATTCAGCACGATGGCCAGAGCATCCAGCAGGTGCAATTTGAGGTAGCACTAATGCACACTGAATACACTTACATTGCTGAAACTATGAATTCGACCATTCTTGTCCGTTGTAGAGGACACACAAGTTGTAGCCGTGAAATGAATGCAGAAACCTGTTGCTCTGTGGTGCTTCATAGATTTATTGCCCCTTGTACAATGTCCAATCCTCTGTAAGGTTGTTAACTGTGACGCGCAAATGAACCAGACCAGACCAGACCTCTCTAATGGCTTATATTGGATCTTGCTGGGAGGGAAGATTGTCCACACCTGGGTTACCACCACAGTGACCCTTGCCCATCATACCATCCTCCCTGGATAATACCAGGAAGGAGTGACACTGACACAAAACACTTGTCATGCCTTCACCAGTGTCATTTATACACAGAAATACTGAATAAATGAAAAAAAAAAAGATTTATTGTTCTCAGTGATTAAAGGTGGCCTTTTTTTTGTGGCATTGTCTTGTTGAGATTGACATAATTTAAAATGTATTGTACTTGGAAAGTGACAGTCATCTTCATAAGTCTGAGATCATTAACTCTTCTTAGATCTGAATGAATTACTTGCTCAACTTTAAATTGTCTTTAAGTGGGACTTTCAGTATAGAAAAACATTGCAACGGTTCAGGAGCCACTGATACAGCAATCCTAAACTTTGAATTTCTTCCCCAATAATATTTTAAATGGGAATCAGATGTATAGTACTTAAATCTCATAATGATACTTGAATTATTATTATGTAGTCTTGTGTCTTTTACTATTTGGTTGGCACATATCTGGTTGTGCTATTCTTCTGTTGTTGTTGCCAGTTTGAATTCTTGCAGACATCCAGCTGTACAAAAATTGCTTGTTTGGTTTTTCAGTTGGCCATCTCACGTGCATCAGACAGAACACACATGCTCCATTTGAATCTAATCTATCTTGTGTTATACTTGCACTACACTACTACAGCATGCCAACTTACACTTAAAGTCTATTTCACATGTACAACTACAGTGATTGTGTTTCGAGCTGCAGTGTTTCCAAAATGTAGGAGATGACCTGCCATGGATTGAACAACTTCAGATTTTCAACTACAATGAAATCTAGATTCTTGACCTGAATACTTCCTTTGGGTTTCAAGTGAAGGAAGCTATGGAGGACGGGCTACTGTCGGCTGTAGCCCACGCCAACATGCCAAAACTCTCAGCTCTACCATAACTGCTGTGTCTCGTGTGGTGCATTCACTGACATTGAGGACAAAAAACACAAAGTTAATTAATAGAATACAACAGAACTGAATAAAAACATGAGCTTATCAATACTGTGCACTGCAGATATGTATAGTTTATATAAAGCGGCACCGTCAATAGCGTTTAATAGTGCTTCACTGCATGTTGTAAGACAGGATAATAAAGAAAATGGAAAAAGAAAATAAATGTGGTATTTCTTGGTATTTCCCCTGTATAACCGCTAAAGGTCTAATAACTTTCACCAACAAATTGTTGATTTGCAGCCTCCTCTCTGTTACCACAGGGCGTTTAGTGAAGTTGTTAATGACTGCTGTCAAGAATATTTGGACTGTTCCTCTGCTAGCGTTAGTGGATGCCTTTTCAGACACATTGGAGTAGTACTTATGTTGTATTTCAGAACTGATTTACACATTTTTTTCTTGTCACAGTAGTATAGGCTTCAGCTTTAGTGAAGTATTTCCACACACTTGATGAAGCGCTGCTAGTTTGCTGCCGTGACCCACTGGGCTTCTCATCTGTCTTCTCTGTGGCGTCCTTAGCTGACCTAGCTGACCTTATCCTTAAAGCGTCTTGGCACAGCAGTGAAGTCGACTAACTGACTAATCGACTAGTCAGTACAAGCCCTATAACCTACAGCTCAATACTATGTTTGTGACTGTATTTGGATCACTGGAGCTGCCGCTCTTCTGTTGTGCTACTAGTGCTACATCCTTTGCGTAGACACAGTACAATGTAATAGTTAGTGTTAACAGTGATTGTGTGTGCTACCATTAAAAGGTAGCTGAACTCATTCTGAAAGTCTTGACGTTCAGTAGTTTAACTTGTCAACTTATTGCAGTGATATAGACCAGTACACCAGGACTCTGTGATACATGTGTTGGATTTGGTCACAGGTGCAACAAATCACACTTCTTTCTGGAAACAGCCATTAGTGACGGTGTGTGTGCTCAGAGGTACGACAGGTTTAAGACTTTCAACCAAGAAGAGCAGTAGAACACTAATAGAGAGTGGTGTTACATTACATTTCATGGTAACAGTCTAGAAATCTTGACCATGCAGTTATTTTTTAGTCATGCTTACACACCCACATGCACGGGCTGTTGCACCTCTAGTATTTTATTCAGAGGGTTCTTGGTAAAACAGCAGATATTTGTCCAATCTCCCCTCAGCACCTAATCAGTTTGGTTACGACCTGTTTCCGCTGTGTCAAGGTGACTGCGGCTGCTTTGACACTCAGCTGCATTCGATACAGCTTGTTAGTAAATGAAGATTAAGTGTTAGCAGGAATAAAACACAATACACCTTGATCAGGCTCTCAAATGGAAGATTAATTCACCGTTCTCTTGAATGAGCAATCCTCGCGGTCCATAATTATTTAAGTTCCATTTTGGGTTAATTATGGTCATTAGCGTTATGTGTTCTAAGCGAGGGGCTAATTTTGAAAGAAGTGGCTTGAGACTAAAGAAGGAAAAAAAAAACTACACACAGGCCTCTGAAATGAACAGATCATTCGGTTTTGAGGGGTGGAAATTGATAGAAAACAGCAGGGAAACAGCTGAGGAGGGAACAATTATTCTAATGATGTGACAAACGCAGATGCTGCAAATTAGATTTAGTTTAGCTTAGGTGCTCCCCTACTGGTTACTGTTGGGAGGCTGAAATTGGTATCGGTGGTGTGTGCATGTCTATATGAGCACACCTGCGCTGAAAATGATTCAAGATGGTCTCAAAATTAAGATGAGTATGAGACAGGGTAGTTTGAATTATTAGAACATGTATAATCAACCCCTGATTATAATCCAAAGCTCTGAGGCAAGCATCTTCTGCTTAGTGAGGATCAGTTGGGGGTTACTTGATATGAGAAAGTTTGGGAATCCTTGCGCAAACAGAAGAGCAACTAGAGCACCGAAAGAAAGGTTGCAAGGGACAGGATGATGAAGGCTTCTTTGGCTCCCCTCATTTCTCCTCAGTAGAGCAGCCCAGCGTGAGGAAAAGCTTGTTAAAACCCTAATAGTAGCTATCAAAGGCTATTGATTATCTTTCCCGCCCTGTTTGGGTGACAAAGTGAGCATTAGCTAGAGCCACAGAGAGCTTCTTAAGACACGTTTCCTCAGGGGCCGCCCAGTCCCCTGGGCTGTCCACTGCTGAGATCTCATGCACGTACAAACAAATGCACACACACACGCGCACACACACACACCCTCGCTTGTGTCTCTTTTTTTTCAAAGCTAACACACTGCTATCCGTTCACCCTCCTGCCACCAGATAATCCATTTTACAGCCCGGGATCAAACACTGAGCCCTCTGGCTGTGTGCTGCAGTGACTACTGTAACCCTCACACAAGCACACACACATTAATTCACCCTTGCGCGCACGGTAGCAAGTTGTCATAAATCTTGGTTAGGAAGTTTCTTGCAGTGCAGTGCATTAGGTGGTGTTTAGTAGCTTATCTTTTTTTTTTTTTTTTTCCTTTTTTGGCTGTGATGCATAAACAATGTTGTCCTCAGAGAACCCAAAATGAACATTCAACTAATACAGAGAACAATGTAGGTCCTGACCAGTGATGTACCGAACCAAGCTGCATAGCCAATGAACTCCCATTCTTTCTATTTAAGTGCATTTCTCCTCCAGTGGTTTCAGACTACTCAAAGAAATGCAGTAAAGTGTGGTACGAACACGGGAAGCGGTCATGTGAGGCAAGTTATACATAAGGCATTATAACAACCAAATTAATGGATGTCTCTTGAAATATTCACGTGATTAACCCACAGATTTAGGGCAGACTACATGGAAATTCAGAAACTCCAAAATGGTGTGTTTGTGTCTTTTTCGCTCGGCTGACCGCCATATAGTTTGCAGAGCTAGGGATGTCAGTTTGCTTCGAAAACACTTCCTGTACTCAGCTTTGTGTATGATGGACCTTCTTAAACCGGAAAAAAAGTTTAATGTAGAATATATCCATATATAATATAGAACAAGGCCTCGTGAGAACTGTGGTGGGTTAGACTGGGCTTGCCAATAAGCTTTGGTCTTTGTTTTAATCTGGTGGCAGATGGAAGCATTTACTTTGAGAGCTACATCCTGTTGTACTAAACTGACTTTTCATTCAGAGAACTTAAGTTTTAAAAAAAATAAAATGTGTAAAGATAGATGTAATTCATCAGACGATGCAAACGATGGCTTATTTTATAACTCTCCGACTGTGCATTTCTTTCTTTGAGATACACACACTAAAAGCATTTCAATTTGTCTGTGCGCAGGTGTTTTCCCACCAAAAGCAGCACATGATATTTTTCTAAAACCTCAGTGCTGTGAGGTTCAAAAATTCACCAGCAGCTACCACTTATTGCCACAGGGTCCACCAAGGAAAATCTTGGAGAGATCTTTGAGATGGGCACTTTAAGTCACTTTAGTTCCTACTTCTAAATCCTTATATTCAGTAAAACAAAATCATTCTCTTGTAAAAGGCCTGCAGAATTTTCCTTTTCCAAACAATGATGCCATAGAGTCTTAAGGTCCAACTACAAGCAAGAATATATTACTCTATTTTTATCATATTAGGCTGACAGAGTTGCATTTTGCATTTTCTTCGCGGTGTGCATTTGCTGAATTTACTTTGAAAACATGCATTTTCTACCCACAAAGTCAGCGCATCTTGGTAACGTGGCCTAAATGTTTATATTCTTACTGTACATATGTGTTGGTAGGAAGCAACGATCTGTGCACAGCAGGCATCACCCAAGCCACTCTAGCGTGACGCTGCAGACGTATTTAGTAGCTTAGTAAGAGGACATTCAATTTATTCATGATGCAAACCACGGGGTTGATGGTGTAGTAGTGTGTGTGAACGTGTGCATGCGCCTGGAGAATGTCGAGTGAACCATGAAATGAAAACACCCTATAACCATTTCACTGCGTCTCTCAATTAGGACATCATCTATGCAGAGGGAGCATCCATGAGTGGCTTCTGCTTTATTTACCATTACACAGTGCGGTGCAGACAAATGGGGTGCAGAGGGGCAAAAGCTTGTGCTATCCGCTCCGCGAAAGATCCAGGGAATACACAAACATGCATGTTCGGTATAACTTGCTGCAATATCATCAGCAGCTTGCGACTCGGCATGCTTAATACTTAATATCAACTGCCAGAGTTGTGGACAACGTGTGTACACTGCTCAAATCCCTACAAAGACAGACCCTCTGAAACTTTGTCAGCTCTTCTGAGTCCATGCAGCAATCCTGTGGGATTCATGCCTTATTGAACACTTGGCTTCTTATGTCCAGCATTCATTTTGGTACCTGTCTGCTCCATGTTTAACTGACAATTGTCTGTAAACTTCTCATTGTGAGGAAACCCCAAGAAACAATATAACTTTTCCTGCAGATGGTGTAGTTGTAAAACTTTGTAAACAGTCTTGCGTACAGAGAAGCAGACAGACTCCCAAAAGACACTTTCAAACTCAGAACTGCCCAGGGATCAACAAAAGAACTGGTCCATACCGGCCCCTGATCATCCATTAGCCGATGCGGGAGTGGCGCTGTAAACATCGCCAAGTCCAGGTGTTGACGTGCTCATAAATTCCAGCTAAGAATGTAGCAGTCCATTCAGGCCTCTTTGGAAATGCAGGGCCACTCTATTCCTCTGATCATTTATACATGAAGCGAGCCATTTACAGTCTGATGAGCAAGTCTGGCTTATTAATGATATGGCCGTGCTCTTAGGGTGCCAGGCGCCAACCAAATACTCATGTAAAATTAAACACGATTTGTTTACATAGCCGCGCAAATCAGACCACTCTGGGGCTTTGTTGCAAAGCCTGATCAGGCCAGCAAGCAGCGATTTCAATTAGCTGCGAGACACTTTGTGGAGCTCGTGCGCGCTTTAAGAAAATGGCAGCGTTTAAAAACATTCAAATGTTCTAGAAATGTGATACCTCTTTGAGTATTTTCGGGCTCACACATCTGCTAAAGGATATTCAGCTTGAATGATGTCATAAGTCGAGCAAAGTCAAGACACGACTGGAAGGCTGAATTATTTAATGACGGCTCCACTTTTGTGGAATTATTTTAAGTATTATAATTGCAGCTGGGTTCGCCTTGGCCTGCCGGAGGAGAGAGAGTGGGGCCCTGTGGGGAGCGATCAGCATCAGTCAGTGGTATCAGGTTACCACGAGTACACCAAAACACTGCCTTAATGATGGCCAAATTGAAGGAAAAGCATTGACCTGAGCTAGGACCAAACATAAGACCACATTTCTTTACATGGTGAAGCCTGTCGATGGTCCTCACGTGGCCTTGCAAGCTACAGACATACAAAAACACAAAGCCAGACACCTTTGTTTCTTTCTAATTGTGTTTATTCTGTTAACTTCAAATATAAATGTTTAAATTACATCAGAGTTTGATCTTTTTGACAAAAATCTAAATCGAAAAATAGCTAGTTATGTGCCTGTGACTGTGTATTCCTGTGTTCTTTCACTTTGACACATTGAAAGGACACAGATGTTTTGACTGAAAGTTGTAAATAGGACACTAGAGTTATTTTCACATCTGATGTGGGTCCAGCAAAGTGTCAGAGCATGACAACCTGCTGCATCATGTTTCCGTCAGGGATGAACCTGACAAGAGATTATTTTGTCATCGGGTGCAATAAAGAGCATCAGCCGGTATGAGCTTAAGAGCCCCACATCACAGCTGCATTCCCCGTCTCATGCAGTTACATGTGAATTAAACAAAACAAAACGCTTGATTCAGGCCAAGAAAAGATCTCAAATGTCACTGCAGTCCCGACTCGATTAACGAAACCTGGAAGTGAATCAAGAGAAAAACATTCAGCGTTGTTGAAACTGGGGCTGAAACCACCATGTTTACTCTGCAGAAGTCATTAAGTTTCCCCCTTTCGCTGCCCTGATGAGAACGCTTTATTCTTTCCAGCAGTCAAACTTCATTAGAGACATGAAGAGGTGACTAGTTTTGATCCCTTGGAGACAAAAGAGAAGGGCTAGATTAAAAAAAACAAAAAAAAACAAGCATGTTTCTGTACATGTCTTAGAGTTTGATTCCTTAGGTGGTGGAAGTGGATTCTCGAAGATGGCTCTAACTATTGTACTCTGACTGCGTGTTTAGGATTGTGTGTTTCTCCCCTGCCGCTCCTTGACTCCCAGAGGCTGCATTTTATAGTAAGACACTGACCAGTCGGGTTACAAAAGGGTTAAACATAGAGTCTTCAAGATTCTGCAGCAGAACCTACTTGGTTGAAGTGCTTATTTCTCAAACTTCTGTGATGAGTTTGTCATCTTACTCAAGGATAATTATGCAGTCTGGGGAAATTATGCCTACATTGTGCTCCTGAGGAGATAATTGCAGCTCTGAAGCCTATGTATCACATGAGGATCGAGCCTCATTCCACAAATTAAATGCATGAATGTCACTAACAGCCTATGTATATTTTCCGTACAGCATGTATTACGCTATGTAAGTTCCAGCGTTATGGTATATTTCCCCTGATGATAACAAATGAAAAACAAAATTATTGTGTTAATTGAGCTGTTGTCAAGAGATGAATAATCACGCATGTCAAGTTCCTTATGGGAAAACAACAGTCAAAATTAACTTTAAGAGCAAATGTAATTTTCCATAATTTTTCGATTTTACTTTTTTTCCCCCCTCCTCTTCACAGTACTGCACGCTTCATTAAATTTTAGAACCTAAGAGTTACCAGAATAGACTTGTTAAACTGATGCTCAACATTAATGAATTCCTCAAGTATGAAATCACACTCCCATCGCAGGTGTGAAAGCAGGTTGTGATTTAGGTTGATGGACGACTAATCAGGAAATCAATTAGGCCTTGACCCAGAAACTGAGACAAAAGGGGAGAATTATTTTCTTCATTTCTTTCCTCTGGCTCTTGGACCCTCTGGTGTCTTTGATTGGACAAAGAAAATCCTCTGGGCTTTCTGGGGTTTGGGTTAACAGAGAACACAGGAAATGATTTTTCTGTTTTACAGGTAGAAACTGATCTATTTATTGAATAGGATCGCTAGTAAGAATAAAACCATAGAAAACCATTCAATTTGCCTCTTGATTAACATGTGAATAATATAGTTTCTTATTTCCATAGTTACATTATTTCCTCTGTGCAGGTTCTTAACTAATTGCTGTTCATGCAGCATGAAAGAAAAGCAAGAAACAGTCGATTAGTCATAGTCAGTTGAAAAGCCCAGTCTTGAAAAATATTATTTTTGGATTTAGGATTTTCTGTGCTTACTTCCTTCACATGTCGCAATTCATTCATCAAATCATCATTATAACCTTTATTATTATTATAATTGACAAAGCAGTTAATACCTAAATGATGGGATTTTCCTGGGTTGTCTGTCCAGGCAGACAACAAGATAAACAGCCACGTCTCTGCCAGGTACCTCAGGCTGTGAAAAAAACAGCTGGATGGGTTGCAGTGATGGAAATACTCTACACTTACTCGCACACGTACATCATCTCGTATCAGTGTGACCTCTCGGGGTCAGACATAAAGGCTTGCCTTTTCAGCAGCATCCACTTAGCGCAGAGAGGGAAGACAGACGTATTATCCGTGTACCTTTGTCCATCATATTCACTTTGTATTGACTGAGTCAAACAGAACAACTGCGTCTTTATGTTGTCTGAGTTAGAAGTCTTGCTGTGGTTTCTCTGAACGTGGACATAAGAGAGAAGAAGGGACGGGATGGTAAAATTCAGTTTAACAGTGGTTTGTTTCAGAGATTCACTAACCAGACATTTTTTAATGTTATTAAAAAACTGGAACATTAAAGGCGCTGGTAATGTATTTATGAAATGCAAAAATCATCCGATAGGTTTGTCAGACTATTTGGTAATGTTGTTTAGCCACCTAATTTTCTACAACCATAGCAGAAGCATCAGTGCAGTTCTTGTTGTCAGTTGTTTATGCAGAGAGTGATGGAGTTTGTCCATTGTTCATTCCCTAAAACAACAGCTGTATCTGCATTTTGTATTTGTCATTGACAGTAGCGATGACCTATCGTGCCTGCAAATGCTAGATACATGGGAGGAAAGATTATTAATGCAAAACATTTTTTTTTTTTTGCTTTTTTTTTGTTTATTTAATTTAATTTAATTTTTTTCTATTTGGATTTCTATATTATTGCAGCCATCCATATTTCACAGCCACAGAGTTGTGTAATTTGATCAGCACAGCAGTCTGTTGAGATATGCGGGTAGTGTTATGGCAGCATAAGTCCTTGGATAAAATCAGGGTAACATCATGGTCACGGCAAAAAGAAACCGTCATGAACAGCGACGTCTGCCAGTCAAAAAAATCGGACAGTTGTGCCCACATTTCTTCAAGCGGAAAAGATGACAGTATGCAGATGTGTCAGTTGGTCACGCTCACTTTAGAGGTGTTGGGTTGTGTCTTTTCCAAACTCTGCCTGAGGGAATTGGCAGGAAGCGGCGTTTCCACTGGTGGATTCCTTCATCTACAGCTGCGGATGCGTGTCATGTGCCCACTGAGATGTTACGTGTCAGACGGGTCTTTGATTTTGTAGACACCTCGTGCCAACGGCATTTTAATACCCCCCAATGTGGGTGTCCTGGTGGCTCAGTGGGCTAAGGTGTGTCCAGTGTAAATACAGCCTTTTCATAATCTTCTTTCTTCCTTTACTTTGAAACTGTGCCAAAAACTTGATGTTTGCCATCAGTGGATTTCATGTCTTGGGAAAAAGAGACGTTTAATCTCCTCACCTGGAATAATTAACTTTTTTTTTCCTTTGGTGCATCAACCCTCTTATTATCTCTAAAGAATAAACTACGTAACGGGCTAAGTAGAGTTCAAAGTAGGTCAAAGTAATGACTAAACATAATCTTTTTATTATTATTTTTTGTAATATAGAAGTTCTGATTTTTACTTGTTAAAAAATACTGTAAATAGACTTGAATGCACGGAGCCTGTCATCAACACTCTCTCAGGGGGAAAACTGAACACACAGTGCTTTATACACACACAAAGTGCATTTTATTAGACTTCTCAAAACATGTTGCACTGTTGAAGGGTGGGTTTGGCTTATTCCTGAAAAACAACACATTCATCACACACTGTATTTTGCCAGAGACACTTCGGATATATTATCACTCCCAATCGAGAATTCCCCCGGTCCCTGTAAGTAAACCTTCCAAATCCCCAGCTCTCATCCCTATTTTCCTCCCAAAAACGAGCATTAGAAGGATTGCCCTGCTATTGTTGCTCCCCTTGGGAGCAAATCTATTTCTGCAGAGATGGAAATTGTCGGTCCCCACAAAGCTGCTGACACACTCTCAATGGAGGTGTCAATTCTCGAGGCCTCGCCATTGTGGACTGGATAATTTAATTGGAGAGGCACGACGGTGTGTCCCCGGTCGGGCATTCAAATGTTGTATCACTCCCTGTCCCAGTGCTGGCTCCTCTCCTGCTGTGGAGATTCAAGATTCAGCCCCCCTCCTCCTCCAGATCCATGCCTCTCCTCCCGATGCAGGTGGGGGGAGGGGGGTGGGGAGCGATGCAGACCCAGGTCCCTGAGAGGACCCTTTGTTGGGAAGAGACGCAGCCTTGTGGCCTCACAATCTCAGAGCGGCTGGTCTGGAGAGGTGCAGAGGAGGAGGGAGAACCTGCACAGTGATTACCTGGGAGTCGTCTTGGGGGCAGACACAAAATTAGTCAGCAGATAATGAAGCTGTCTTTGATTGCAGGAGAGAGTGAATGGGCTGGAGGGGGCTGGACTGGGGGTCTCCTGTACAGGGGGCCTCCACAGGGCATGAGAAGCATGTCTTTGGAGGAGCGCCTGCTGTCAACGGATGCTCTGTTTCTCTGAGATCCTGGCATAGTTTAGGGTTGATAGATGCACAGGGGTTGGAGAGGAGTGCACGCAAGCACATTCCTTTGCACAGCAGCTCCAGGTAGATGGGGTTCAGAGACATGCTCTTAGACAGACACAGGTAGACATGCACACATAAAGCCTACATAAAAACATCCCTTGTGCTTTTTTGCTTTTTCTAATGAAAACTAGGGATACACGGTTTTGAAAACTTCATTATCTGAGGTTGAATTACTGCTTTTCTCAACACTTTGGCAGCGGGTCACGCATTAAGCAGTTACTTCTTTCTTTCTTTGTTTGTTAAAAAAAATCACTGCATGAACTGTGCTGACCAATCGTCCTTACCAATTTCATTTTTATATATTTGACCGCGTGTGTCCGTTTGTCGCCCCGCACAGTTGTCACGACAACCTGCGCACCCTGCTCATGGCTGCCCTCCAGGCGCAGACAAAGCTGTCGTCGAATGAACCAGGCGTGTGTCCACCGGACCTGAGGGGTGCCGCCACCGCTAACAAAACACACAAAGACCCTCGCCCCTGGCACTGGCCCTCAACCCGTCTACCCGCCATCCCGCCCCTCCCACACACTGCGGGCTGCTGCTTTGTGCCCGCTCCAAGCAGAGGAAGTTCCTCTCATCTCCTTTTCAAGGTAGCCCTGCCACCCATGCCCCTCTTTCACACAGGCAGAGCCGAACGGGCACACGAAAGAACACACTCTTTAAGGTAACACAGTGTATACGTTTGTGTGTCTTTGCTAAGTTAGGTTTCACTTTTAGAGAACCATTTTTTTGTTGTGTGCAAACACATGCATTCAATTGACTCACATGTCTTTGACCTGCAAGACAACTTTCATGCTAACAGTTGGAATGGACACGTAAAATATTTTGTGTCACAAAAGGAGAAGCATACACTTACAGTGTTTGTGTGTACAGTGTTGCCCTGTTCAGTGAGTTTTAATTTTATTTTAAACAGACAGATATAAAGGTATTTATTTTTCTCTCATGCAGACTTATGCTTTCGTTGACCTACTCGTCCTCACTTCAATCTTGGTACTTCCATACAATCAAAAGAAAATACAGGTCAAAACTGAAGCTATAGAAGCCTAAAGTTTATTAGCTTAAGGCCCTCATATTCCCTTTATTGCTCAAAAACACAGAATATTTCCTATAATACTTGATAACTGTTCTTTTCCTAGATCCCATCAACTGTCTACACATCTATGTCTTTTTGATTCCACACCCCTAGTTTGCAAACACAAGTTAACACAAGATAACAGAGCCAGGGTTACGCACACGGTCACAGGTTGAGCAGGAGTAAACTGATCCTGATGTGTAAAATCGGAGGAGTCTCTCAATGGGACTTACCAGTGAGGAAACTGTTCCTCATCCACGGACACATTAGATCTGTCAGGTCAGCTGCATCTAAAATGTAAAGAGTGTAGACAGGCTGTGTCAAGTGGTGAGTATATGGTCTTTGGTGTGTCAGTCACTCTATAGTATGAGATGTGACACTGAGCTCACGCATTTGTCACAACAGTGCCATGTCAACTCATAAGCATACCTGCATCTAACTCAGAATGACAGATTATTCAGGACTCGGTGTTGAGCCAGCTCCTCTTGTGACCACTCAGGCAAAGCAAAACCAAAGAAACGTGTTAAATCTAAAGTGAGATTTTGTTGTTTAGAGCTGTTTCCACCTCACTCATCTCTCTCTCACACTCTTTATTTTTTCACTTACTAATTATAAAATATATTAGTTGTTTTGCTTCAGACTCTGCTTCCAGGTCAATGAAATATCAGGAAGGTACACTAAAATACAAATACTAACTAATTAAAAAAATCTATTTTCATTCTGTAATGAAGCATTCAAATCGTGTTTTTGTTGTACAACTTTCAAGCCAGGCATACAGTATTTATAATGTCCTTTGGCCTGCCTTTATTTCTAATTTAATTGTCGGGCAATAGCTATTTTAATTGGACTGATGAGGGACTGCAGAGTTTCAAGACACTGAAGTGTTTAGACCTGGGGCGTGCGTTTCAGAGTTGTTATCATCTGGTGAGGATTTGCAAATAAATTTCCAAATAAATGATTGATTTGTGATGAATCAGTCTGCGTGAAAAATATCTGGTGGCTGCAGTGCAGTCTGGTCTAACCAAGGCAGCCGTAGGTGGAGAAATGTTTCACGCTGTCTCCTCGATAATGGATTTCTTCCCACGTGATATTTGATTATGAAAAATGTCAGTTTTGATTCTGAATGACACCAAACCCTGGTTTTTGTTTTGTTTTATAGAGCTGAATAGTTTTGATCACACCACATCATATTGAGAGCAGCGAGCTATTGAGATGGGTCTGAAATAGAAAATAGATTGCAGTGATATAATGTTGAATTAAAGGAGCTTTAATATTTTTATCCTACATGAGTGCACGATTCCAAAGTTGGAACCATTTTTTGTCGTTTCACATGACAGATTTCTGTTTTTTTTTACTCTGACTGGTCATCAATCTGAAATGGGCGGGACTCCTACTTCCATACACCATCAAGATTTAGCACTCATGGTTGTGCTGTTTGGTCACTGTCCTGTTGAAGCAGATTAGCTGTGTTTTTGACAATTTTAAAAAAAGAAAACTGGAAAATTAAGTGCAAATTTCTTTTCTTTTTATGCTTTTTTTAGTTTGTTGTTTGTAACAACACTTGACCAGTGTGTAGGATTTAAGGTCATGTAGCGGAAATTCCATTTAGCATAGATTTTGTCTTTGGAAATTAAATATTTTGTAAGAGCTGACAAACCAAACACTGGCTAGAGAAGGACTTTTTCTTTGAATTTGAGTGGTGAGGTAGGTATTCTTTCGCAATCTGCAACATCACCAGTAGATGTCGCTAAATGTTGCACTCCGGACCTTTAAACGTTGCAGGACATGTCCTTTAAGTTGAGTCACTTTTGTTGGATAAAGACAGACAATCACTTTCTGCATTTCAGTGAAGTTTGTTCCCTCCTTCCTTTGAAACAGAACTTAACATTAACGTAATCTTAAACCAGGATCTATGTACTGAAGGTTATCCAGTAAATATTTCACCAATGATGTCATGAAGGTGAAGGAAAGAGAGTGAAATACAGTTTGGACTCAGAACAGGGCCTCCAACCTCTTAATGAGTATGACCTCTGAGTCCTTCCCACAATTCCCCAGGCTCTC
>JASGAT010342610.1:0-21930 GCA_030220025.1 Chelon auratus | reverse complement strand
TTTTTTTTTTCTCCTTGGTTACACTTTTCAAGAGGGCTGCCTCTGTGTACTTCTTTTAGGCAGCTTTTTCGGTTCTAGGCCACGAGCAGAAAGCGAGAGAGAGAGAAAAAGAGAGAGAGAGAGAGTGATGAATTCCAAAAACCCTAAAATGGATTAATAGAGTAGAGCATGCTGTGACAGACAGAGCCAAATCCCCGTGACAACCACATACATGCATGCAAGGAAACACCACAGAAGAAGAGAGGGGAAGTGAAAGGAACTGCACAAAAACAGAAAAATTGAACAAGAGCAAAATGAAACAGTGAGAAGGGGGGGTTTCACTGGGTGCTGGCTGCGGTGATCTGATGGGCAATGGGTGCTACTCGGCTGTATCTATCCAGCAGCTGGTTCCTAATCCTCTTGGCAGAAATGCCTCTCCAATCCCCTCTCTGCCTGCCTGCCTGCCTGCCTGCCCCGCGCAGCAGACCGCCCGCCCGCACACCGCTCTGCTCTGATTCCACCGTTTTCTGCAGCCGTGAGCCTGCGTGCATGCACAATCACCGATGGCTGCGGGGGTGGGGGGCTGCGTCAGGGTTAATAGGCCACGTTTGTGCGGAGGTCGCTCTGGACACGGTGATGTGAGCCCGCCCCCCGAATGCGGCGAGCAGAAAGAGAAGCAGAAGTTGGGGAAAAGGAGGTTTAAAGATTACGGACTGTTACAAACCAACAGATGGACATGATGTAATGTCTGAATTTGATGTATTCCCAGACGCAAACACTGATACAGACTAATTTGGGGGGAAAAAACAAGCAAAATGTGATTTATTTGCTTTCCACTGACCACTTTTAGTCAGCGATTGATTAAAAAAGAATGCATTCAGTCAAGTATAGGTGTTTCAATCACAGCTAGTTAGAGTTCGGCTATATAGGCTTCATTCAACATGCTATTTCCATTTAATTTAAGTGTATGTATGGTATAAAAACATTATTCAACCCTCAGGTTTAATACGCCTGTAGTTACTTCATTCTGTGTTTGAGCAAAGAGCAATTCATCTTTCTCACTGAAATGAGATTTTCTGCAACCACTCATCATTTAAAAGCTCGTGAGGGTTTTCTCCTCCTCCTCCTCCTTCTCATGTGGGTCCTACACAAATCCCGGAGCAAGTGAGCGTAGTGAAAACTCCCACAACCCACGCCAGCAGCGCCCCAGACGCTCTTGCAATTTCACACTCAACAGAGGAGGAGCAGAGCGGTGAGGGACAGGGGCGCGGAAGAGTTCGATTTGTGCATGAGTACATGAGATTTTCCTCCTGCTAGAAGAGGAGCAGGGAGATTTACATTTGATTTGTATTCAGCAAGTGTGAACGTCAGCGGAGAGGAGGCTGGTGTGAGAGGGTTTACAGCAAGTAAGGGAGAGAGAGAAAAGAAAAAAAGAAGCAGCAAACACTGAAGCACAGACTTGATAACAAGGCGACGCTGCCATTTAAAGATTACACAGCGGCTTTGAGCCACTTGTGCTTTCTGTCTTTTGCAGATTCTCCACAGACGATTTCGATTGTGCTCCTCTCGTACTTAATGATCATCTTAATCACCCTCAGGGGCTCGGATGATCATTTCAAATGACTGTAATTTAATTTCACGGCGGATTGTTTGGATTTAAAAAGACGGCTTTTACCCCACACTGCTTGACACAGTTGCACCTTCAACAAGAACAGACTTGCCCCCCCTTTCCCTCTTCCGCTGCACCCTGATGGTTTGTCAGAAAACCCAGCAGGTACTTCACGTCAAATGTGTGTTTGGATGAGAATCCCAGCAGACAGCTGTTTGACGTTGCCTCTGATCTATAAATAACGGCGGTTATAGCATGAAAAGTGATACTGTATCTAAAGGCAGGGGGATTATGATTTGACAGGGTTTGTTGAATATATTAAGTGGATGCAAATCATTCAACGCTGATAGCATTATGAAGCGTTACAGCGCTGCACTTTGCCAGCTTGGGAAAATCTTATCATCTTCACCAGAGATTAATACCAAGACAGTTTTTGACTTGTGGCTGCGGGCTATAGTTGGACTCCGTGCTAATATTTCTACAAGAGAGGAAAAGAAAAGAGTCTACAATCTACAGTGGTCAGCTATGGGAGGCAGTTTCTTAGTATTTGCTCATTTATGAGTATCATAAACAGCAGTTATGTCAGGGTACGTTCTCCAAATAAAAGACCTGAAATAAGTTAATCAGTTAACTAAATGACAAAATCAATAAGCAAATATTTGATTAAGAATTTCAGCCAAGTAAAAATTCCTCATCTGACTTTTCATATGTAAACATTTGCAGCATTTCTTTGTCTTAAATTGCAAATGGTATAATTTCAGACACTGTGTAATTCACACATAACTGGCCATGTAAATGAGCTGTTGATTGCTTTCAACAGATGTAAAAAGTATCTTGGACTTATAAATGTGCTCACAAATTATGATAATTCCATGCCAAAATTTGCAGATCTGAGAGAAATTAAGAATTATATTTCCACAGATTCTACCAAGCACTGAATTAATATCTGCTTCTATTTGAACTAAAATCATAAATTTCCATCCAAAGTGTATCTGACCACACCTACTCCTCCCTGGCATTCAGCAGCAGAGGTAAGTAAATCAGAAAATATATATGCAGCACTTTCAAAGTCACAAAATCCTGATCCATGCTTCCTAACTATAAATATGTAAAAATAACTGTTACCTAATTTGAATGCCTTACAACAATCTGACAAGCATATTAAAGGGATCCAGCCACCGTCTCAGCACACGTCATAAAATGTTTTCATGCTTCAATGCGTGCTGGAGATTTATTTATTTCGTTTTTGTGCAACATGCCTTCAGCTGCATATATGGCAAAACCGACAAATACACTCCTCTCTGTTTAAACTCCCTCGGAAGTAGAAGCCAGTTCAATCAATAATTTGCTGAAATGAGGGTGCTTTAATGATTCCCAGGTCTGGTTCAGTCCTGACTAAAAACACCTAATCCAATGGACGCATTAACAAGGCACCAATTAGCCTAAATAATCGCCTGAACATGACAATGACTACAACTGTTGCCAGTGGGGGGAAATGGTCATTAACTGGCCTGCGGCAGTTGTGGGGCAAGAGAAGCATTTACCAGTAGTACATAAATAGATGTGAGGATTTAGGTCTCCCTCTCTCTCCCTCCGCTCTCCAATCTGCCGTCTGAATAAGTCAGTTTTCAGAGGGGGAGGGAGCACCACAGGTGACACGGGGAACTGTGGATAACATTGTGTGTACCTAAAATAACATGAACATAATGAAGTCCCTGGGGGGGAGAGAGTAACTTATACAGATCAGTTCATATTTTTGCATTAAAAGCTTAAGTCAAATACAGAAACTCGTCGTTGTATTTAACACATTCAACACTTCATCGGCATTACCTGCTTTGTTTGTAGGTCTCCAGCTTGTGACCTCTCGGCTGGACCATCTTCCCGGCTGCGCCCACGAGCCAAACACACAAGAAGAGCACAAGGACGGCATCCACCTGCATGGTTCACATTCCCCAGAGGACGGACCTCTCCTGTCAATCAGAATCTACTCCCCTCCAGGGTCTGGAGCACTCTGCCTTCCTGAGTCATTCCCTTCTCCAGCGCCGGAGCCGACAAGAGGGAGGAAAAACAGCAACAGCGGCAGCAGCTTCACTGGGCTATTCTACGGCCTGAGTGGAAAACATCCTACGGTGCTTAATCTCCACAGTGGGAAAAGCAATTTTGACTAAACCCATAAATCCTTGAGCGTCAGATGGTACAGATTTGATCCCTCCAGCGGCGGATGTGCCTGCCTCTCTGTGCTCTGCTGTTCTCAGATATCCTGCACTGTGATGTGCTCTACTCCACTTTGCACCGCCCAGAAAAACCAGTTCTCACAATGATGCAGCATGCTCATTTGTAAGGTCAACGGTTTAGAGATACAGGCGCACCGAGGCAGGAGACGGGGGCTCTGTGTCTGATCTGAAAGGAATCTCAGCTCCCTCTGATGCTGGAGCCTCCTGCTGACATTCAAATTTACAAAGATGCGTTTGTGTTTGTTTTGGGATGAAAGGTTAGACACGGTGCTCCGACTGCAGAGTGATTTTGTTGGCCCCCGCTGTGGTGTCTTTCATGTTTTTTTCTTCTGCAGATACAGATTTGAGAATTTTATTTTTGATGCCCCAAAAAAATATCACACAAGCACACGTCGGCACATTCAACAGGAATAGATTCAGTGTTATTTCAGCAAGAAATACTGTTGGATGGAGTATTATGTCAATAAAACTGAAGGTGTTTTAATATTTGCGGCATTTTGCAACAATGATTTGTACACATATATATTCTATGATGATAAAAAATACAACAATACACACATTTGGCACCATCAGACAGCACACAACATGAGTTTAATAAGCCATTACATCTCAATCTCCTGCAAAAAATAAAAGAACAGAAAGAAAACAATAAAAAAATGATTACATTTTACAACACACCAGAGGTCCCACCAGTGTTTGTTAAAACGTGCAGTCTTTGGGAAAAAAACAAGTCAAAACAGGTCCAAGTCCTGACGTCACCATCAGGCATGTGTTCCCCTTTGTTTTTTGTTTTTTTTTATTTTTTTGTTTTTTTAGCAGAGTGAACAGCTGGATTATAAGACCATGAATTTGGGTTAGCTCCATCTACGTCAATCTAAAAACCGGTGTAAGAAACGTTAAGCATAGTTTGTGTTTCTCATTCGCGGATCTTTCTTTAGCGTTAATGGCTACCAGCTGCCGAAGCTAACACAAACAGCTTTCACATTTATGTTCGGCTTCTTCCTTATAATGATACTGACGTTTAAATGTTTACTTTAGGTAGCTATGAAGAGTCAACGTGAGCCTTCAAGGGAATTTTTCAAGTCTGAAATGTAATTCTGACTTAAAATGTTACTGACTTGTCTAATTACACGATATGATCACAATATGAGTAAGGAGCTAGCAGTGATGGCTTCATGGTGCCAAAAACCTACAGCTAACGGCTAACTAGCATGCTCCGGCATTAACCGTATAGGAGGAGGGTTGAATCCTCTGTGTTGTCACCCAGAGGCTTTGAGAAGAGTAGTTTTGAAGCTTAATGTGGATGGCGTTGACAGTCAGTCATGCCCTTATTTATGAATTATATTACATAAATACAACAACTAACCACATAGTCATATTCATCATATTCATTGATATTCATATAAATATAACTAGCAAATTTTGGTGGACAGACAAATCAGCTAGCTAGCCCATTCAGTCTATGCTAGGTTAGCATATACAATGTGTTAGCATCTTGTGGTTAGCATCATCACAGCTCAACTTTTCTCATTTAGTCACTGTATTTGAAAGGGCTTTCTCTTTGTTGTCTTAGATTTAAACAGCCAGTTTGACCTCGTCCCGAGGCTACGAGGAAATATAAATATCTGGAATTCAAGTATTGCCGAAGGTGATTTTCCTCTCGTTTCAGGTCACTTGCCATTCTCTCATGTGTCACTGGTCTGATTGTCTTCCCTGATTCCTGATTGTTTCCACCTGTTTCCCATTACCCTTGTGTATATATGGTCTGCGTCTTCGGGTCTTGTGCCGGAGTGTTTTGTTTTTTTATGCACCCCAGCCATAGTTAATTACATGGAGATTTTTTGCCTCCAGGAGTGATTTTTTGTTTAGTTATCCTTGAATACCGGGTTAGTTAATTACCACCTTTGAGTGAAGTCTGCCTCCTATTTGGAGTGATTTGGAGTTGTTCAATTTTGTTTTCTCGATCTCTCTTTTGAGAGTTTTTTGTTTCTAATAAAACTTTTTGAAACTTTTTGTGAACCATCTCGGCTACTGTCCTGATCTGAGTCCTGGATGTCTTGAGGTTTCTTTATACTGTCTACCTGTGGACTTCACTTGAATTTATTTCAAGTTATTATTTAACACTAACAAGGACCCCATTAATAGAGAAGTTTTTTCTCCTCCAATGAGACTTTCACTTTTGTATTTCTTTTTCATTCTGCGGTCCAGCTTGTTTCACTAACTAAAATTAAGAGGAGGGCTTGTCCAAGGATATCAGGGCTGTAAATGTCTCAGCTTGCAAATAATTTATATCTACTCATATAATATTATTTACATTTGTCAAAGGCAATTTAATATGACTAATTGGAAATAAAAATAAAGACCTGGTTTGCTGCTCTTTACCGAAAATGAACAGCTAAATGTCATAACACTAGAAATCAACAAACTGATAACAAAACAGTGCAGCTTCCACTATTTTTAAATGCTTTTAAATGGTTGTTGACAGTAATAAAATGTTAACTGAATTGACAGTTTTTCAGGAACGATTTATTCCTCGGCAAGTGCAAAAAAACATACTGAAACTACTGAAAAATGAACACCCAGTAATCCCAAATCCACCAGAGTCATGAATATCAAAGACACCATGCAAAACTTTTAACTTTGCTTTGTAAAAATGTGACTTACAGCTGTGATTGATTGAAGAACTATTAATCCTGTTTCTGTGTGGCTCTACGATATGTTTCAAGTCAAAGCATTCAGATAATGATGTGTATTATTCATTAAGTCTGGGATGTAACTAAGTACACTGACTCAAAATACCCATTCTGCGATACTGCTATTGGACTTATTTAAAATACTCAGTATAGTACAGTATAGTACAGGTATATTAGACCAGGACACTTTATGTTTATGCACCACTACATTTCAGATATATTTACTACTTACACCTAACAGCTGCAACTACTAGATTTTTGCATATTAAACACTCATTATAATTTATATAACTGTTGTACATATTGCATTTATTATTAACAGACTCTCCTCCTTCAGTCCAATTGCCCTGTAAAATATACATCACTGGTCCTCAAATGGGGATATGCATACCCCCTGGAGGTACTTTTTAAAAAAATATATAATATCAATTAAAAAAAAAAAACTCTAAAATTGTTATTTAATAAAAAAGTCCAATTGTAAGTTGTCAAATATTACAAGTGTAAGTTCATAAAATGAATTTTATATAAAGTAAGCTATCCAGTTTCATTACTCGAAACAGAACAGTGTCCACAATAACGGGATGGTTTGACCCAACCTGGCAAGTGCCACATGGCATCACCTGTGAATCACTGCTACCTTGAGAACTAATAAAAAAAAAAGTGGAGTCGTGGTTAAAGCGTAGCAGCACTGCTACTGGCAACAAGAAAGTGCCAATGGAGGCGACAAATTCTGGCAGCATTCAGAAGAATATGCATTGACAAGTTGAAATCCACCCATTGCATTGTGTTTTCTCTGCGGAGAAAAATTAGCCAACAGGGGAATGAAGCCAGCACATCTTCAACGCCATCTCAAGACAAAACATGCATGTCATGTCCGTAAGCCACCTGAGGTTTTTAACTTTCTGAATTTAGGAAGTCCCAAGCCATGATGCAGAAAGCCTCCACGGCATCAGCTAGAGTCCTGGAGGCCTCTTTTGTGGTGTCTTTGCTTGTAGCTAAAGCCAAGAAACCGTCCACCATATGTGAATTCGCTGCTGTGCTGGCTGAAACCATGCTGGACAAAAAGGCTGCGGAAAAATTGAACACTTTATGAAATGACACTGTCTGCTGAAGAGTAGATGAAATGGGAACAGACACTCTCAAGCAAGTTGTGGAAGAACTCAGCGACTCTTTTTCCCATGCTGTCAACACCTTCAGTGAAAACGGCCTGAGCTGCTGCTGTGCACTGGTTCTCTTGAGGTAAAATACTCAACCAGCTGTTGGAATTAGGATCGAAGTACACACCTTTCTGATTGAGCACAAATCCCCCCCATGCCACCTTGTTCCAGGACACAGACTGGATCGCAAAGCCGTGCTATCTGGCAACTATATTTATTAAACAGAACAAACTGAATATGTCTCTACAGGACAAGGACACCCGGCATTTTAAAACCATATGATAAGGCGGGTGGCTTCCTGAAGAAACCAGAGCTGTGGAGCAGGGCCTTTGCCTATGGGTGATTTTCTCTCTAGCGAGGATGTGGAGAGAGCTCCAGTCAAGTCGTTCATAGTGGGCCATTTGAAGAACTTGAGGCAAACTTTTTATTGGTCTAGTTCTTTCTGTGCCCTTTGCAGATCTTTCTTCTCCACCTCCAGTTCTCTATTCTCTTGCTCAGCGTCTTTTATGTCCTCCTCCAATTATTTGATTTGTTCCATCCTTCTATTTCTCCTTTGCCTTCTTCGGTTTCTTCTTCTTCTTCTCTTTGTCATTGTGTCTTTTATTTATTTTTTCATCCTCCTCCTGCACCTTGTTCACCTCCTGCACATGTTTAATGGACTCCTTCAACTCATTATGACCCCTCACTGCCTTTCCATTCCTCCTTCAGTTTGTTTTGCTCCTACTTCACTTTTTCCTTGGCTTACTCAAGCACTTTCTACTCCTTGTTCAGATCTTGTCATCCCCCAGTGCCTCCTTCTCCACAACTACATTTCCTCTCTCTGCCTCTTCCTTTCTCAGTTTCTCCTCCTGTATTTTGATTTATTTTGATATCTAGGCCTCATCTTTCTGAAGGATTTCATCAAGTATCTCAGAGAGAACCTCATGCTCCTTGTTGAGTGCCAGGATTTCACTGTCCCTGTGGCAAAGAAGCTCCTCCAGCATGTCCAACTCCTGCCGGTATTCAGTTAGAGTTATTCTCCATCTGTGAACAGGGATCATTGTCTGCCGATAGCAGTTCTGCAGACTTTTTCTCGCTCCTGCTTGTACTCCAGAAGTTTTTCTTGCCTGCATATTGTAATTTTGGCTGCATGCGCTTGATCCAAAGCTCATGGACGCGCTTTTGCAACTTCTTTGTTTGTGGCCTGCTGTGATTGCTGGCAGTCATCTTGAGAAGGGTAAAGGCCGTTCGTCTCTTACTGAGGTCATTCATGATATTTGTTTCTTAAGCAGTGCTCACAAATTCCCCTCTGGGTCTTTGGCTGTATCCATAGGCCGTTGGTCAGCGAAACAAATAATCTATTGACATTTGACTGAATATTTGATAAAATATAATTATTTCCCTTGCCATTATTTTTTTTGTTTTATTTCGTTTTCATGACAACTGACATGGTTCTTCCATCTCTTCTCAGATTTGTCTGTGAAAATTCAGCAACACTTTTCCTGATATGCCTGGTGAGCACAATGCGGGCTTTTCCCTCAATAAGGTCTTCACTGTTCTTCAAGATCATGATCCATCTTCCTCGCTGCCTTCAGGTGGTGGTTGCTCTGCTACTATTTATTTTTGCACATTATTATATTTTAATAACTTATATATCTCACAAATTGCATTATTCTTCTGATATTTTGCACAGTACTTATATATATGTTTTGTATATTGTATATAAATGTCCATATTTTATACTGTCACATACTGTATATTTATATATACCCACTTCGCCCTATAGTTTTCTATAACTATATACTGTACATTTCATATTACCACGTATCTTCATACTCACTATGTTCCCTCATGATATTTACTGAACATCGATATCAGTGGTTGTCAATATCTCTTCCGGCTTCAGCTGCGTCACGTGCTGGCGTTGGCCAATTAAACGTCGCCATATGGAGTCCGTGTTTGTTTACCCTGAGCTTTGTCTGACAGTTTGAGAGAGACGCGTCCTGCTCAAACACAATATTTTATTCAGCGTCATAGAAAGGTTCTAGTTTTATCCGCGAAGATATTAAAAGATCTAAGAAGCCATGTGAAGGAGTTATGTTATTGCCAGGTTGGATATAGGTGCTGGTAACCCCGATGATAATGGCGGGTTTGTGCCTGACAGTCGAAAATGAGGGTTGAATTAGTCATTGTCTGGAGCATTACTGGCGGGGCATTTGCAAAGTTTACTGTCCGCTCAAAGCTAAAGCAGCGATCTGTTTAATAAAAGTACTAATGTGTAACGCCGTTATGTGTAACGATCCGATTAATTAATGGCAACTTAAACACCGATGGAAGGGCGACGATGAACTGAAAAGTTTTGACAGTCGTGTAGCCAGCTCTAAACTAAAGGCGCGCTTTGTTGTCATTCACCACCAGCTGTAAGTTAGCTAGCAGCGCTACGAGCTGAGCCGAGATGAGCACCTCACGGGAAATCAAACGTAAGTTTTATTGCTGTATTTGCACATTTTCTGCAAACTGGGAGCCGTTGGTAAACCCCCGTTGTTTTGGATTGTTGGCACAACGCAGAGCTGCAGAAAGCAAAGAGCAAAGCACAGCATAACAACAACTTGAAGGAGGAGGCCAACCTCTGCAATCAGCTAGGAGAGCTGCTGTCCAGGAGTGGTGAGTAGTTTATTTTTATACTTGTATCACGTACTAGAGACATGTGCAAGTAAATGACATGTATTATATGTCCTGCAATTCATAGATTGGATGAAAGTGAATTAGAAATCCTTTTATAATCTATATAGATGGAGACAGTGTTCTCCTTCTAAAGATTTTCTATGATCTTCATGGATTTATAATACTTCTTAGGTTGGATTTATTACAGTTAATACATAGGTTTGTCCTCAAGAACATATCTTCTGCCTTTCTTGCCACTTTCCCTCTGTCAGATTTTATTGAATTAATTTGTAATAATCCTGATTATATGCGTTTTTCATTAGTTCTACTGTTAATTTCTTTGGTAATGTTCTATGCTTTTTAGTTTTCAGAGTAGGTTTCTTCAATTCAGTTTATTTTGTAATGTTTATTAGTTGTTGTTTGTGCTTTTAGTCTTATTTGACTAATTTGAGTCCCTCATACAGCTGTCGAAAGAGCTCAGTGCACTGCAACAAAAGAAAACTCGCTCAATTAGACAAAAGACAAGCAGATTAAGAAAGCATTTGACCACACACACGGGCTGCAAATACCCACAACATCGGCAAATTATACAGAAAACGCGACGGAAATGTTTCCAGGAGACCCCAAAAAAGCGATGGACCTGGTTTGGATGCGTTATTTTTATTTTATTTTTTTGTGTTATGACTTATCTTTAGTAAAAAAAAAGGTTGCCATACATTTCTAAATACTACAAACGCAATCAAGTTGAGTTGGCAAAGATTCATGTGTGATTTATGTATTACACAATTTATGCATCTGTTTTAGTTATCAAAATTGTTTTTAATCGCTTCGACTGTAATCATTCTCTCTCTCTGTTACATATCATGTCTGTTGCATGTACCTATGCTCTCTCTTACAACCCTAATGATTTCCATTCATATAAAGTGTAGATTATGGTGTGCTCTCAATATATGTGTTCATCTTTTGCATGACTTTTCCCTCCCTGACACCACAAAAAAACCCACACTATTTTCTGCTCAGTGTGAATTCCCTCTTCTGTTGCATAATCACATAATTTTTGCCTTTTCGTCTGTATAATCAGGATCGTCCTGTCTGGTCTCTGTGTGTTTCTCAGGTGATTATGAGGCTGCCATAAGGGAGCACCAGCAGGAGTTGGCTCTCTCTGAGGTGCTGAATGACGTGATTGGACGAGCTGTGGCCAATCGTAAGATCGGGGAGTGCTACGCAGAGATGGGAAACATTGAGGCTGCTTTGAAAGTGAGTAGATTTATTTCGGCCATTAAACACTCTTAAAAGCTTTAACTCGGCTCTATTTAAGTACCCTGGTGATAATTCCACGGTGATGCTTAGGACTTAAATGAGCGGTTGTGCGTGTTTTCCTTCTGCAGCACCAGCGTTGTCACTTGGACCTGGCTCGCTCTGTCAGGGATCATGCCGAAGAGCAAAGGGCGCTGGCCACCATCGGTCGGACCTACCTTTTCCGTTATGAATCCGATCAATCGAGGAAAAGCTTGGAGCAAGCAGAGGACGCCTTCAGAAAGAGCTTGGCCATTGTGGATGACCGTTTAGATGGTGTGTACAGTTTGTGCCGTCAGGAACTTGTGGAGATTTTAAATTATGCAGCTGTATTTATATTACTTGCTCACACATTTTCTTATGTGCAGGGACTGTGCCTGCGCGAGAGATTAATGAGATGAAAGCACGTCTCTTCCTCAATCTCGGTCTGGTCTGTGATCATCTGGGGGATCCCAAACGCTGCAGCGAGTTCATCCGACGAAGTGTCTTTATTGCTGAGTAAGAAAATCTTAAACTATGCTTTTTCTTAATGCACGCTCTTAGGCAAGAATGTTTTTTCTTATTTTAACTATACATTGATGATACAAAGGCTCTCAGTCATTATACTTTATCTCTCAAAGCTGTCTCCATTCTTGTCATGTAAAGAAAGAGCCAGCTGCTGGAGGATCTCTACCGTGCAAACTTTAACCTGGGCAACATCTTCTTCCGTAACGGGCAGCACTCCAACGCCGTTCGCTGCTTGGAGCAGGCCAAAGAGTGTGCCAGGAAGATAAAAGACAAGTTCAGCGAGAGCGAGTGCTTTCACTGCATTGGCAAGGTAGGAGATCCACCTGCTCCTCTGCTTCCTCTCACTGTGATCCTGCAGTTTGTGATGTGATGTGATGTGTTGTCGTGGCTCATGTCAACAGGTGCAGCTGTCTCTCGGTGACTTTGTAGCAGCAAGGCGGTCCCTGAAGAAAGCTCTCTTGCTGGGTTCCCAGCAACCGTTGGATCGACAAGCAGTGAAGAAAGCTTTCAAATATGGTGAATGAACCAGTTTCGGTCTTGTTGTTTCATGCTTTTCTCTACATTTTTCTTATCACTTCCTCTAGGATGGTGCCTCTGATGCATTCGTATTGTTTTTTCTCGTTTCACAGCTGACCAGGGTTGCAAATTAGAGGAGGAGCTGGGAGAAGATCAGGGCAAAAGACTGGGCTCCCGTCGGGCTGTGGAGCTGGCAGAGCAGCTGGGAGACCTCTGTTGTAAGGTTGTCTGCTACAGCAGAGCTCTGGATGCTTATCACGCTCAGGTGAGAAGCATCAGACCATTCACGTGGAACACATCACAGCTCTTTAAACTTTAGCCCCCTTTATTCACTGAATGTTCATCTGTCTTTTGGTATTTCTTTAGTAGAGTCTGAGAGTGCTAAAGTATTAAAAAATATGTCTCATTGTTGTGTAGCTAAAGGCTGCAGAAGCGTTCGGAAAACCCGCCAGAGAGTTGGCCGTCATCCACGTGTCCCTGGCTGCGACCTACGCTGACCTCAGACAACACGGCAAGGCAGTGGAGCACTACAGGAAGGAGCTGGCCTTAAGGCAGGGCAGCTCTACTGAGGTAATAACCAACAACTTGCGCCTTCATCTGGCTTTCTTTTTAAAAAAAAAAAAAGCAGTCTGTGGTGATATTATCAGTGTTTTATGGATGGGCCACAAATGAGTCATACTTGCATAATGTAAGATATCACTGGTACGTATCTGAACGTCTCAGGAGTGCAGCACATGGCTGAACATCGCAGCAGCTCAAGAGGAGAGCGGTTGTGCCTTTGAGGATGTCGACAGCAGCTACAGCACAGCCTCACGCTGTGCTCAGAAGTCTGGGCAGGCCAGGCTGCAGGTGAGTTTAAAACTGCAATACTGATTTGGATGAGAAAGTTTTAACCGCCTTAAAAATGTAACATTGAAATTGAGTTTCGTACAAGCAGTAACTGGCATCTTTGTGTAGCTAGAAGTATAGTGCTTTGAAGGCAGAGTAGAGATTTAAGATTTCTGGTAGATGTCTGAAATATGAACGCCATGCGTGATGGCTGACACTTTGACGCCCCCACAGAAAAGAGTGCTGCGGCTCTGGCTGGCGTCCCAGAGGCGAAGCGGCTCCGCGAATGCAGATGACACCGAGGCAAGGCTGCGGGAGCTTTGTAGTTCAGAGGGCTGGAGTCCGGACGGGAGCGACGGCGAGGAGGAGGATGAGGAGGAGGAGATGGACAACAGCGAACCTCTGGATGACAGCGACGTCGTTCTCTCGGACTCGGGTAGACGGGGAGCTGGCATCCACGAGAAGTGGGGGCTCAGGGAGTTTATGTACGCGTCTCACATGTCTCTTTGTTTGGTTTCTAGATGATGATTTGGAGGGGTATGACAAGATGGTGTCAGGACGGAGGAAGGCGGGGAGGGTGAGTCATACATCAGTTGTCGCTTGGCACAAGGAGTCCCTGTACGTTTTAAAACTGCAGTGTTTTCCCTTGTGCTCGTTTTAGTGGAACAAGAGGAATGAAAAGGGCGAGACGTCTCTTCACAGAGCGTGTATAGATGGAAATCTGAAGCAGGTCCAGTATCTGGTAGAACAGGTGAGGAAAAACAAGATTATTATTGATGTCAAACGGAAACTGTTGCCCAGAATACACACAACCGGGATTGTATGATTGTGTAATTTAATTTCATGTCTATATGTCAGGGTCACCCAGTGAACCCCAGGGACTACTGTGGCTGGACTCCCCTTCACGAGGCCTCCAACCACGGTCACTATGGTAACTGACTTCATTTCTTCAAAACACCTTTCAGACTTGTTTTGTAATTGCAGCTGCTTTCAGGTCCCCTCCTCTTTTCTTCCTCCTCCTCCCACCGCAGACATCGTCGCCGTGCTGCTGGAGCGCGGCGCCAACGTCAACGATCCCGGCGGCCCCCTGTGCGAGGGAGTGACCCCGCTGCACGATTCCCTCGCCTGTGGCAACTTCAAAGTCGCCAGACTCCTGGTGGAACGAGGGGCCTCCGTCACGCTGCGCAACTCCAGGGTGTGTGTGCGCGTGATCGCATGCTTGTTAGCGCAAGCATAATCTGCAGCCGCATTTGGACACGAATTACATTACAGTGAAATGTTCCTCCCCCTAATAAAAGTCATTTTGCGGATTTTATAGGATGCTCGTACAATAAGAAAGGGATATATGTCAGTCATTGTGCAAAAACCCAGCTTAGCGGTACAAGTGCAGGCCAACAAAGACAAAATCTGATCTAATGTGAACTTGATGGACTGAAATTTCACACATTAGTAAAAAATAAAATAGCTTGTTTTACCAAAATTCCAGTGCACATTTTACATTTGTGTAAATTGTCTCGACTGACGACGTACTGTTTGCTTTTTTTCCTATTTTCTTTCATTTAATTCAAAGCTCCCTTTCATGTTTTGTGTTTCTCACACCATTACTCTCCAGCTGTGAATGCATTGGTGCAGCTTCCATCATCATAATTTATTTATAAATCTAAGAGTCAAGTTTTAGAGGAAATACGATTAAAATTCAAGTACACATGCGGGTTTTTACGCTACAAGATTTTGATCTCTCTAATTAGGAAATTTGTCGATACAGCTTCTTTATTTTATGAAAAACCACTGAGCAGCGCTGGTAATTTTTAAACCACTGCATCTCCTTTCAAGCAACGACTCCCGTCCCAGTGGCTCGTATGCATCAGTCTCATGCTCTGACCCTCTTCTGTTAGGGTGAAACGGCCATGGACACCCTGCGTCATTGGCAGAGGACGTACAGAAGGGAGCTGGACCAGGAAACCAGGCAGGAGTGTGTCGCCACTGAGAAGCTCCTCAAGAAAGCTTTAGCAGGGGGAGGTGAAGCTTTTTACACGATCGAACCGTGTCAGCTGTGGTCTGCCTTTTAAAAAAAAAAAAAAAAAAAAAAATGCTTCAAACACTTGTTTTTGTCTCTTATCTCTGCCAACCACAGTGCCTGCTGCTGCGGCCCCTGCCAAGCCTTTTGATGCCCTCCAGGACAGCCAGCTGTTTGATGCGGAGAACTCGGAGCCGCTGACGGCCACTGGAGGGAGCTGTTCCCCCGGCCGGGACCGGCCTCGAAATGAGAGGGGCTCGGAGCTGAAAGCCACCAGCCCCAGACGGCGGCAGAGCAATGGCTCAACGCAGCGGCTCAGAGCCAGAGGAGCAGGGGCTGCTGTTCTGTACGGGGTAATGTCTCACAAATGGGTTCATTTAGTTTATGCAAGCAGAATTCTTCATATCCACAGTTATAATATTTAATATGTGTATGTGTGTTTTAGATTAACGGTAGCAGCTCAGATGACAGCGACTCTGACTGCGCGGTCAGTCCTCTCCGTCCCGTCCGCCCTAGACACAGTCTCCCCGCAGCTCAGACTCAAAAGGAAGCTCCCCCAAATAAGGAACCCGCCTCAATCCCAAGCTCGGGTCGAGAGAGTACCAGGGAGCCCCCTGCGCCGTCTGTGTTTGCACGTGAGGAGTACCACAACGCCATCCGAGGCTTGGGCAGCTCCAAAACTCTTCACCAGGGTCTCGCACAGCCTCAGCTCCCCAGCACACCTGCCGTTTCATCCAGCAACAAATCGGCTCTGGTTCCCGAGGACGAGTATGTGGCTGATGATTGGCTGGAAGACGACATGGAGGAAGTTCAGCCCAAGAAGAAGAGGAGGCTTCGAGTGGAGGACAACGGAATGAGAGGCGAGGAGATGGCTTTGTATTCTTCAGCAAGAAGTCAAAACAAGCAGCTGAACTCAGACACAACCTGCAGAGGTACTAAATAACTAGTCTGTGTGTCTTTACTCCACGCTTTTCTTATTTCACCTTCTTAATGCTCGCCTTCTTTCAGGTGCTGCAGTTCCCTCCTCCTCCAGCAGGGGTCACTCTGGGAGAAAGAACGGCTCGCTGAAGCCTCACCAGGTCAAAATGACCCAGATGCCAGGGATGGTCAGGTTGGGCAGACGAGAGGTCAACAGGTCACACAGCCCCAACGTCACAGACGATGACGACACGAGACCAGACACACCTCCACCACCCCCACAAATGCACTACCAGGTCAGAAGACAGTGGAGGAAGAATTCACACTCGTATTCAAAAGTATATTTCAAGTTTGGATGATTTAAGAGCGTTTACATCTATTATTCGTGGCAACTCAGACTCAGCGAGACGGTTGTTAATGTTTCAGCATCACTAGGGACTATAACTTGAACAACTTGAACCTCAGGCTGTGAATGACAGCGAGCTGATCAAGAAGGTAGTGTCATTTTGAGAAACAGCTCAAGCTTTATGAAGGGTCTTAAATGACTGAAATCTTTGCGTAAATCAAGTTTCACTTTCAAAATCAGGCAACTTTTAAACTGTCTCTTTCATTCCCACTTTTATTTGGTACATAGACAAAATCACTTAAGTTTCATATCACATCCTTCAAGCGAATCCTGCCTTCACTATGGTGATTGCGTTTAGGTTTTGTTGAATCTCTTTAGTGAGGTGAAGCTGTATACATATCTCCTGCTGATGGACGTTTAATTTACTGTTGTTTCTTCAAAATCTTTATTCATTGCAGCCTCCGTCTCAGACTTTGGTCGCTCCCAAGCCCACACCACTGCCTCCACCCATCAGAATGAGGGTCAGAGTTAAGGATGACGTGTTCCTCATCCCAGTTCCACAAAGGTTCGTGTGTGTGGCCTTTAATCGATGTTTCGTGTTGGTGTTTCTCTTGTTTTTAAGGCACTTCTAATTGCGTTTACCATAAACAATCATGCTGCTCTGTATTCACATTCCAGTGAGGCAGAGTCCTGCACCGTGTCCTGGCTGTGTGAGCAGGCAGCTCAGCGTTACTACCAGAAATGTGGCCTCCTGCCCCGACTCTCACTGCAGAAGGAGGGCGCTCTGCTCTCTCGGCACGATCCGCTGCTGGCTGTTTTGCACACCAATGAAGAGGTGAGGATGGGTGTTGACTAATAGATGTGTTTTACAAATTTTCAACAACCTAGGCTCTGTTCAGACCCGCTATTAATGTGCATGCAAAGTGACCCTGTTGCAACTGACCACAGGTACAGTACAGGTGTGACACACAGGATGAATCCAAACGTAACTATTACTGGATAGGCTATGTGTAATTCCTGTGAGAGAGATGTGATGTGTGGTCTCCATTTTGACACCATGTCTGAACAGGGCCATGGAGACTTTTGTTTTTCCAGGCTGGATGTTTATTATTTTGTGCTGTGTTGCAGGTCCTGGCTGAGGTTGACACCTGGGATCTCCCTCCTCTCCCTGAGCGCTACAAGAAGGCCTGTCAGAGCCTGGCAGTGGGTGAGCAACCCAGACCAATACACACAAGCATATGGGAGTTTTATACCGTTATAACGTGACACCTTTTTGTTTTTTTTGTTTGTTTCCCCGCAGGCGAGAACAAGCGTGTCACCCGACTGTGCGAGGTTCAAGATGGGAGTTCCTCCGTGTCTGTATCCGGCCTCAGTCTGCCCCCCTCGTCCCTCAACCCGCTCCTCCGTGCTCTGAAACTTCAGGACAGCCTCACCGAGCTGCGTATTTCCGGCAACCGCCTCCCCGACAGCCTCCTCCCCGAACTGGTCGCCACGACGGTCACCATGCCTCGACTGCGACTGCTGGACATTTCCGACAACCGTGTCACAGGGGAAGGGCTGGAGAAGGCTGTGAATGCTTTAAAGGGGCAGAGTCATCCTGCGTTCCCGGTAAAGGCCCTTACCTGGACCAGTCTGTTTTCATCTCGCCCGCTGTCGCCGGCCGGTCACACATTTATTTCTGTTTTGGGTCGAGGTTATGTTGAAATTTCACAGTTGTGTTTGAAGTTATAGTAATGTCAAGAAAGAATTTCAACCGGATACAAAATACACTGATGTACCTGAAACTGAAACCTGAAACTACTGAGAGGTCTAGCATGTACACTGAAGTGGCAGCTTGAAAACGACCGATGCCACACATATTCTCTGCTTTGTTTTTTAACATGTTACCAACAAAGCTAAAAATGTCAAACCATAAAATCAACAGGTGTTGAGAAAATGTTTATTTTTGCTGCTGCATGAATCATATACTATGATAATAAGCAATTTAATATCCAAGTTTAATATTTTTTTTCTCTGTGACCTGCTGCTCAGAGAAAATGATGTTTTTGTAGTAGTGCCATTCAGGCATCCGTTTTGACACTGTGGTTAGTCTGACTAATCGCTCAAATCACAACTCCACCTTGTTCTGTTCACAGTGCGGTCTTCTTTTCCATCACCTCTCTTGTTTCTCATGAGTTTTTGCTACCTGTGGTTGTTTACTAGTGCTTGGAGGAGCTAGACCTCAGCAAGAACCCGCTGGGCGACGGTGTGTCTGAGTCTCTGTCCTGTCTGCTGTCCTGCTGCCCTCTTCTAGCCAAGCTGTCTCTGCAGGCCTGCGGCCTCACGGCTCGCTTCCTCCAGCAGCATCGGCTGCTGCTGGCTAACGCTCTGACAGGTAGCTCTCCTTTTAAACCTTTTTGTCCGGGAGTAAATTATTCAGGGTAACTAAACTCTCGCTGCACCTTCAGAGAAGAGATAAGGTTGCACATGCTTTAGAAGTCGGCCTTTCTGTGTTTTCAACCGGGAGAGATTTCCCTTTGAGTGAACAGGAAAGATTTTATTTGACCATTTACCCAATAGGAGAAATTTGAGAGTTGGGCTTCATACTCGAGGGGAATATTTGACAGTAAGGTCGAGCATATGAAACCTCCCCAAATCTAGAAACTGCAAGTTGTGGTAATGATTAAAACAGACGAGATCTGAATGATTAAGCTGGAAACTCCCATAGTCTGTTGATTAGTCAAGCAGGAATGGGGAATACTAAAGTAATTTCACAATTTTTGATCTTTCAGGCACAGGCCACCTGAAATCAGTGTGCCTATCCCACAATGCACTGGGCTCCACCGGCTTCGAGCTACTGTTAAAGACGCTGCCCCTCCACTGTCTCACACACCTGGACCTGTCTGCCGTCCGCAAGGGTCCTGCTGATTACCCGGCGCTGGAACACCTCGCCAAAGTCCTGACACAGGTGAACACACACAGAAATCTGTCTGTGTCTCGGCTGATACAATTAAATTAACACTTTTGTTGTTGTTGTTTTTTTTATAGGATGAGTGTTCGCTGACCCACCTGAGTCTGGCGGCTAACGGTCTGACGGACAGCAGCATAGCCGTCTTGGCCAGGTTTGTGTGCTGCAGGGAAAGGCCCATTATTTTGGTCTGTACTGATTCCATCTGTCATCCTGCAGCTGCTCATGTTTGGATTTTTCTCCAGGTGTCTGCCGTCTTCTCCGTCCCTGGTGAGTCTGAACCTGTCAGGAAACCCGTTAGTGACCTCGGCGGGACTGTACAGCATCCTGATGTCCGTCAGAGAGGCCGGTCGACCGCTGACACTTCTAAACCTTCAAGGTGTGCGTAGTTCAGAACGTACAGGTGAAACTATTCGCTGAACCTGCCCCTGGCACGGCTGTTAATAAAATTGCTGCTTCACCCGCAGGTTGTCAGGTGTCTGGGCCCTGGGACAGTCAATGTGTGGACGCTTTATCAGAGCTGGTCCAGGATCTCCGTCTTTGCTCTCAAAGCCTGAACAAGCTGGACAGACAGATATTAAAGCAGAGCTGGGACAGGAGTCAGTCACTTGTACGTGTCCTCGATCGACAAACCAAGTGCCTGCTCGCTGCTGCGGCCTCTTCGTGAAGATGGTGACAGATCTTTGCTGCTGGATGATATTTCTGTTGTGGCGTATGCATATTTATGTGTACATGTGAAAAGCTTTTGTTAAGTGTGTTTGTATCATGATGTACTGTCGTCTGTGATCAACTGTGATTTGATAAAAAATAAACTATTAAAGTGACTTATAATGCCATGCATTGTTCTATACTTTAAATTTTATAGAGATGAATTATGTCCGTTTAAAAGTGCAAGATATTCAGTATGGATTGGACGGTGTGCCAAACCCTGCTGGACTGAGCAGCCTTATTGTTTCCTAACACATTGCTGTTTTGAAATACGAGCTCCTTCAAGTTCAAGTGCAGCAGTTTCAATAACATGTACAAGAATGAACTGCATGCATACGGTCGTATGTCCTGCACCACAACAGGAAATAATGGTTTCATATTCACCAGCCTCCTGACACAAATAATGCTGATGAGCAGCAGCTTTTGGTTTGGTTTTAACACTGAGCTTGACAGCAGTTAATACAAAGAGAAGAAAGCTTGTTGGACCTTTTATCCGAGTCATCCATCCCCCTCTCAAAGCCTTTCATTAAATAATTTATCCATACCGTCTAAAGACACACATGACATGTTTTAGGAGTTGCCCATGAAAGTGGGATTCAGCAAAGATTTCTGAGAAGTGTTTCACGTGTGCCCCATGTTGCATTCACACTTTTCCTATTGATTTTGGCGCTAACATTAAACATGACTGATATGACTGCTTTTTAAAGGTTTGTAAAAAGGAAAAAAACTTTCAAAGGCCAGTGATTGCTCTTCAAATTTTATTTAATACAATTCAAATGTATAATAATTCTTTAACATTACCCCTTGTGGCTCCACGGATATTTCCACCTGCTCCTCGTCATCTATGCTGAGCTGTAAGGTTCTTCCGTGGACTGCAGACTGTAGAGACACAAAGGTCTTGGTACACCTCACAAAATCAAGACCAGTCAAAGTTGCTGCGTTATGATACGAATCATGAAAGAAAAGTGCATGAGACGCTACAGACACAGCTGAACATGTCACCAAGATGCACATGAGGAGGACTGAAGATGTTTGTTGAGCTGTGATCTCTGAGTGTGAGCTTGTGTGGTGATAACACGGCTTTTATACGTGACAGAGGTCTATTGAGGCCCTAACCAACATCCCCACTCGCCACAACTTACCTCCACTGGCGGCACGTATGGACATTCAAACCACAACCTGCAGATGATCACAGTGTATGAAATTTACACGTGGTTTCATCAAGACGCCGCTCTTCTTTCCTGGCAGTGCTCTTACTCACTTACTCTTACTTCAGCTACACTGTGTCACCATTTAAGGTTCAGTCATTTACTGACCCATCTACCCATCAATCAGAGATCAGAGGTCACACTACACGGCAAATACTGTGATCAACTATAACGTTAGATTACACTCACATAATGCCTTTATAGAAAGACAGTGATATAGGAGATAATTGATTATATACTTTAAGCTACTGGTTGTCACTAATGCAAAGCTGATGTTTTTGTCTGTTTTTAGTTTTTACAAATGAAAATGCAGCTGCATGTTTT
>JASGAT010342608.1:0-14158 GCA_030220025.1 Chelon auratus | reverse complement strand
CTGGTCTGGTCTAGGTGGGTGCTACATGTCTAAGTAACATCCACATGAATGCCAGGTCCAAAAGTTTCCCAGCAGAACACTGAATTGTCACAAGATGGCCAATGTTATTTACTTCTCCTGTCAGTGGTTTTAATGTTGTGGCTGATTGGTGTATCTTAATTTTTATTTTATGAGCTATCAAAGCCAATCCCTGGTTAATGATTGCTTTACATGGCAATCCATGAAAATATACCATTATCTTGGTATGTTTTTGTGATATTTTCTGATTTCATGTTGGGAAACATTTTATAATTCACAGACATCTGGGAATTTGGTATCAGCTGTGTTTGGGTTAATGCCAGTAACTCCAAGAAATATCCTCCCTGTTGTTCCTGTTATTTCCTGCTTGAAACACCAGGTAGCCGGGAAAGATCTTTCTGCTCTTCCCTGGCTGCTGCCTTAGATGTGTGATTGACACGGTCATTAATTAGCTACTTAGAGTTAAGCGATGCATGGAATATTACAGGAGACACCTGTCCGTTTGAGTGAGAAAGAAATTTAAATAGCTTATTCTGACTGGCATTTCTCCCATTTATTGACGCTCTGTCCATGCACTTTGATAAACAAAAACTGGATGCTCTGCAGGATCTTTAGCAGTTGTTCTAGACAGTTTAGCTGTTAGAAGTCTGTGTGATGTATTGAGGTCATTTGTTATATTTACATGGCCTCTTTTTACTTCATTTGCACAACAAAAACTCCTAGCATCCGGTACTTTAAACAAAAGTATCAGACTAACCAATCAGACCTCTATTTACGCTACTTACTACTTTCTGGCTTGGTGTTTCTTTAGCAAGAGTAGTGGAAGAGTGCAGAAACAGTTAGCCAAAAACGTACAGCTATATTACTATCGGGGTTAACCTTACCAAGTCCAGTACTTACTTTTCTGTCCTGTCATGGATGAATATGAAGATATGCCACACGTTACTGATGGGAAAATGAGATACAAAATAAAAGTGTTCAGTGCCAAGCATCAGACTGTATCATGACTACGTTCAACAGAAAGCACGTTACAACAGGAAGAAAAAACAAGGCAATGATGATGCCATCTCACTCACACCCAGGTAACAAAGCACAATTAAAGGCACATTCAACACACTCAATTTCGACAGTTAAAATATCCAAATGTGGAAAGAATTAGGGTTGGACGAGTAGGACTCCTACTTTCAGGGGTACAACAAAAATGCAGAGCTTTTACATTCCCTTTCCACCTGAGCTACATCAGAGCTGGTATTACCAATTAAAAAAAATATTTTGAAAGTGTGGCATATTGGTTCTCAAATTAGTAAAAACGATTAATTTTCAGATGGGCAGAATCAACAGCATCAATATGTACTGAATAATGTTTATGAGGTTGTTCAATCTTTAGAATTTTGATTAAACTGAAGTTAAAAAATAGTGTCCTCTGAAATATGGAGTGGTTTACTACTTGGAGTGGTCCTACTTTTGGGAATTTTCACCTGTGAAGGAGGTGGAACAGCAATCTGTGCTGCTATATAACAGTATTTAGACCACAAGACAAAAAAAAAAAAAAAAATCAATAGTATCCAAGAATAGCTGAATCACCTGAGACAGTGTGGAGGCTTGCACTTCAGCAACACAACACCAAGGCCCACTGAGAATCCACCAAACTTTCTACAGGCGAGTTTCTTCCTACAGTTCACTATGAGTTATGAAGAGGTGACTGAATAAACTGTAAACATGAATGACGTGTGACATTCCAGACAAATTGAATAATTGAGAAGTCATGGAATGCTGTATGAATACAGTGTCCACAGATTAAATTCAGATTCAAATAAAATAAAATAAAATAAAGTAAAGATACTACGTTGGAGATTTTTTTGATTTTTTGCAAATTTGTAAAACAAATGAACATTACTCAACTAAAAGGCTCTTGGGATAGTTTCTGTCATTTCAGTCATCAACAATAAACAACATTCAGATTCACATGGTATCAAAATGAGGAGTAAAGAGATGGCCATGCGAGTGAAGAAAGACACACAGAGTGCAGTAGAAAATAAAGAGTAAAGATGTAGAATATCCATGACTGGCTGACAGTTAACTGATCTCAACTGAGCTAAGGTCAAAATTCTGAGGATCAAATAAAAGGCAAATAACCACCACCAGAAGGAAGAGTTGAAAGTGTCTGCAGTGAAGGTCTGGGAGATTACCTCCTGGAATGTCTGCTTTGTGTCTCCCCTTCTGGCAGGCATTTGGATCGTGTGTATTTTGAGGGCCACAATATAATTCTTTGTTTGGTTTTTGGCATCTTGCATCTCTGGTGGAGATTGATCAGGGTGTCGGACAAGCCAAGAATATATCCCATTAGCATGGCACAAACGCATCACGTACTACACCACATAACCTCATATAATGAGCCTTTGGAACCAGGAGGTCTGCAGAGTATCTGTACTGTTTATGATGTGACAGGAGACTTTAGAATGTGAAGTTTAAGTTGAACTTCACATTATGATGCACTTCACATTATGATGCATGAAAAAAGACAAAGTTACTACAAAGAGATGCAAAATGTCTACTAAGAAATACAAAACAACTACAAAGAGATCCAAGTTAATGTAAAGTGACACAAGTGACCAAAAAGGGCTGTAAATAAAAGGGACCACAAATAAGAGTACAACACTGCTGTCATTTTACATCTCTGTCTGGGAGTTGACTATTAATAGTAGGATGGGGCCCTTTTCTCACATGCTTGTCCCCTGGGACCCACTCTCCCAATATCTCTGACAGTCAACACACCTTTAATGTGATTAGACTGTTGTTAAGATGCTTCAACTTACCATATAAAGATGGAAATATCTTGTAGCACACATGAAAAAGACACATGTAACTGGGCATATTTCTTGTAACAGCAGTAGTGGCTGTGTATCCAATAGAACTACAGTAGTACATGCTTGGAAGATCCAAGTCATCGCAGCTAGTTTTATTCATTCTGAAGTACCACTCCACTTTCATTTCCTTTTAAAATGTATTTTAATGCTCTGTGACACGATGTGCACACCTGGGCAAAAGGCTACCTGAAGGATAGATTGACACACAAAAACAAATGCAAACACACAGACACTTTCACACACATATATGTCCCCAAAGAGCCATTTTTAGCATCTCTTGTTTTAGGGAGCACTGAACCATGGCAGCGTGTCCGTGTGTAAGGGGTAGTGGAGCACAGGAATACCCCCCATGACCTGAAGAGAAAACAGTATTATGTATTACAGTTTTTTGTTGTTGTTCTTCTTCTTCTTTTTCCAAATGGACATGCACACGGCATACCACCTCCACTGCAGAGAGACAGAAATGTAGTTCAGATGTGATGGGACTGTCCATTTTTTGTCAGTGAAATTGTTTGACACTCATCAGAGAACAACCCTGTCATCTCTCCTTTGCAGGAAAAGGTTAGGTTTATGAGACCTAAATAACGGATTTCTGCTTTTAAACACAGATATTACACTTTATGGTTCGGAAAACAAAACATGCATGTGTACATTGATTTTCACACAAAAAGTATTTCCAAAACCAAATACTAAATTTTTGTTTCATATCTATCTTGATATGCAAAGTAGGTAAAATGAGAAAATTTACCATGGGATGTGATTTGAAGTCCTTGGCCTAATGTTTTGGTGGCAGTGATGGCAGTCATTCAAACTCCGTGAATGTTTAACATTACTTCCCAGATAGAATTATAACTTAGATAATGCTTTCAAGGTCATCCTGTGGTTGTCTGGCGTTACAATAGTGACAAACAAGAACTTTGTTCATGTGGCCCATATTCAAATGTAATGATACTATATTTCTTAATTCATGCCTTTATTTAATAGTAAACATTGATTTCTAAGGTCAACAATGAACTTTCTCACTCAAACTTGTCTCCACTTTCTCCTCCAGGTGCTTTTGCTGAGGACTGACAAACAAGAAGTGAAGATACGACAAGGAGATCATTGGGGTTTCTTTGCCATCAAACTTCTCCAAACCCAAGCCCTTTGAGGGAATCTCTGCCATCAACTAACCCAATATAAGCCCAATATAATGACCTTCAGTGACTCTGTCAGTCCTACAAGAAAAATATATTAACTGAACTTCAACACTTTGTCCAATGCGTAACTGCAGAGCAGATCCTCAATTGGATGTATGTCCACTTCCAACACGGACATAAGCAACCTTTTTGGACTTTTCGCTACCCATTTTTAACAACGACACTCCCTGATGATCACAAGGGAATATGTCATCATATTTCTGCTGGGATCCTGCTTCCTATTGGACTACAGCTCCCAAATCCCACTGCAGACTTCACTACAGAACAAAACTAACAGGGACACAGTGATATCACCAAGGAGAGGGAAAGGAAGTCACAATGTCCGGCTTCCTTTGGGGGAAGTGACATCATTAGAGGGAAAGATGAGGCTAAGGAGACATGGAAGGTCAAGGGTCCAGCGTATTAAAAGAGGCTGGGTGTGGAACCAGTTCTTTGTCCTGGAGGAGTACATGGGATCTGAGCCACAATATGTTGGAAAGGTAAGTAAGTATTCATTTACAGTTAAAATAAGTACTTTGTTGAGCATAAGAGTACCTCAGCAATCACAGACAATTTAAGATATCGAACAATCATAAGTGAAATAAACAATGTTGATTGTGTAGAAGTACCAATACCATTAGGACATAAGAGACTAAATAAATGTGGCCCTAATACTGATCCCTGTGGGACATCACAGTAGGTGTTGAGAACAGTGGATTTACAAAAAGACCCCCAAAAAGAATACAATCCTAGGATTCTATGGAGGGCGGCACAGTGGCGAGGTGGTTAGCACTGATGCCTCACAGCAAGGAGGTCACCGGTACGAATCCATGGGCCGGCTGGCCTTTCTGTGTGGAGTTTGCATGTTCTGCGTGGGTTCTCTCCGGGTACTCCGGCTTCCTCCTCCTCATTAGGTTAATCGGTGATTCTAAATTGGCCGTAGGTGTGCGTGTGAATGGTTGTCTGTTGTCTGTCCCTGTGTTGGCCCTGCGATGGACTGGCGACCCCTGCCTCTCGCCCGATGACAGCTGGGATAGGCTCCAGCAGACCCCCGTGACCCTTAAATTAATTTAATTAAACGGGTATAGAAGATGAATGAATGCATGATTCTATGGAATACATTTAACCACCTTTCAGCTATGCAAGGATCAGAAGCAATGATCACTGATATACTGGTGTAGTAATATGAATATGAATGTGTTATTTGATTTAGCTTCTCTCAAGATACACCCAAACAGTATGTAGCCTTTCTGTGAACCAATGAGTGAGTCCTGCTTCATATCAGCTTCTGTGTAAATGTAACATGTAAATCTAATTAAACAAAATCAACTAAAGAGAAACTTTTCATCAAAACACTAAAACAACATAAAGATCAGGCGTCAAAGAAGACTGTGAGGTGGCAAAAGTCAAGGTATTCCTACTTTCCAAAAGGCTTGCTAACTGTTATACAGTATATTGAGTCATGTCACACTTTGTCTACATTTATGGTTTTGACTTGTGCTGACATAAACAAATTTGTTTGTGAATTATTTCTTTTGAAAGCCAGACCTCAATTCATTTATATATTATCTGATCCGAAAATCTTCCAAGTTGGCAGTAATGGCAACAGATTCCCAATACAGCACTGTTTTATCCTCCATTTGTGCTTGGCATTGGTTTTTGAGAGGTGAGGGTCAAACTAAAGGGGAGGGGGGAGAGTTCTCAGTCCTCTTTGTTGTCTGAGTCTCCTCTCTGTAGATTCTGCCTCCAGGATCGATGGCTGCACTGCTGAGTAATTGAAGACAATACCCAAGGGAGGATGTAAGGAAGGGCAACTTATAAAATAAAGGGAGTCACAATTAGGGCAAGCTTTAAACAATACATCCCCAATGACTGCAGTAGTGTTGCATGTGCATGGTCATTTCCTGTTACCTGTTGGCTTCCAAAGGAACACCAACATACACATCAGTAATTACTCTGTGTCATGATATACAGCATAAACTAGTATCTCCTTTTACTAAGTGTAGGACATGGTATTAAATTATCATAAAACATTTTATTATAATTGTCTTCATCTTTAAAAACAAAGTTCAGTTTGGTTAACATTTGGATTTAAATCTGGACGGCAAATCCAACAATGGCTCATGCAGCTGCAGGTTGTTACAAGCCTTACTACCCATAATTTCACACTTGTTCATTTGGTGTGAAGGCAAGGTTATGCATACAAAGACAAGAGTGTGAAGCCACTACACAGGAAGATGGGACAGGAGAAATGGAATAAACTTAAAAGTCATGTTGTCCTTTTCAGAGTAATAACATATAGAACATATAGATATTTGCAATCGCTTACCCATTTGTGAGCCTCGTTTGGTAACGTAAACTAACTGAGATGAAAATGTCAGCACACTGTTGGTACCATATCTTTGTGAGATTACTACTAGTTGGGCTCAGAAATGGTCTCTGTTCTGTATATTCAAATAATCTAACCACAGACAACTCAGTTGTGATAATCACTTGCGCGCACCACCTCCAAACGACATCCCTGAAAGTATTAGCGGGAGTTCAGGATAAGGCTGTGGATGTGATCGGTTTGGCAGACTGGTTGGCCAGAAACCCCCCTCTAGCCAGAAGACTAGCAACAGCATTTTCTCTGCAGGAGGCCTGGCAGAGAGGTAGAGAATATGTGCATGAGGGAAGGAGAGAGGTAAATACAGGGTCAGAGCTAAAGACATCAGTTAGCTACAGTAGATTCTGACTGGATCAAGACAACCCCTGGTAGAAAGTACATACAAGGGACTCCTTCCTGGTACTAACACAAAAAGGTCTCGGTTTTGGTTAGGACATTTATATTGTGAACAAAAGTTCACTCAGTTTGGTGTTATTGTAAGTGACTACTTTCACAGTCAACAGTCAGACACCTGTGTATGCTACTGTATTAAATCACTGAATTTATATTTACATTTCCACTAAGTTTGGAATCCTCTATGAGTAGAATTAGACAACACTACAGTTCATTGTGGATTACAGCTGGGAGATTGTATTAAGGAAATGTTCCATACAAAAATATGACTTCAATATGAACTGTCCCTTTGCTTCATTTAATTGGTTAGGTCAATTTCTGCATCACACAGACTTTTGCAGCACACATACCGTCATAGACTTAGGCAGATGACATAGTTTATGTCACTTGGACTTCGAAGGTCATACAAATGTGTAATCTATCATTGCCCTTTAGACAAGTAGGCGCAGTAGTGGAAAGACCTGCATGTTAACGCCAGGATACTTAATTATGACAACAATGCTGTTCTTATTGCCATCTTAATTGGAAAGGTAACATTTATGAATAAGCATATACGTATAAGACACAACCGGAAAAAAATAAAATGTGACTTGATACTGATGTTAGAGGAACAGTCAGATGAACAGTTTGCCTTTGTCGGTTGACCCACCAACATTGCTAACTTTACTATCCCTACAGCATATTTAGAAATTATTTCTAGTTTCTTTGTTAAACGTTTGAACTGATGAAGGTTTATAGATTCTTCTTTTTTTTTTGTCATTCTACATTGTCTTGGTGTTGGGATTCTAATGATCTCCTCAAGAATATTTTCGTGTTTAAATGGGTTTATTATTTGCCTGAAATAATTTTGCATGTGGTTCGTCACCGTTGCCTAAGGCTTCGGAAGAGTGGATGGTAGTGTGATTCGATTTAGTTTTCTGCTATAGTAGAGATGCTTTCAGGGCAGGGGGTCTTATTTAAATGAAGATGTGGGAGTAAGTGACCGATAGACTGCTAATTCCTTTAAAAATTGCTTGCTGACAAATCCATATCCAATCATCCGCTGCGCTCTCACAATCAACAGTCTGTCAGGGACAGGTCAAGCAACAACATAAGGATTAAGTACACAATCAACACTTTTAAATCAAGATCCAGTGCCCTCACACTGGTGATGTTTACCTCTAGCCCACAGCAGCTGTGTTCTCTTCAGCTATTGCTAAATGGCTGGTTACTCTTCAAGCATTATTACCTCCAGTTTCCTGCATTTTATTTCTAACTGTGACAATGTGCCTGGTACTGTGTTCTCAAAAACTGTGGGTATGTCCTGTAGCGGTAATTATTGCAAAGCTGGTTGTGAGTGTGTTGGCAGGTGTTTGTACTTATTTACATCATTATGAATTTATACTGTTTAAATGCTTTGGCTGACTTTGTTTAACCATTTTACCACAAGCAATGTAAGGAGCAAAGGAGTTTAATTCATAGTGACATTTAAATGAGCTGGTTTATTGTGTCTGTGATCAGCCACCGCTGTAAAAAAAATCCTGGCAGAACAAATCCTTTGTATTTTCAAACAACAATCTTCCAGTCACATTATAGAGTGAGATGCACTCCCCTTTTCCCGATATGAGCAAAACAAAAATAGTTTTTGCCATGTCAGAACTGCCATCAAAAAGCACACTCAATGTACAAATGTTTGCACTGTGACATCAGTTTATTTGAATAAAAATATTTGAAAACTGCCCTGTCCTGTAGTCCTCTGCTGTAGTTGTGGGCAGTTAGAACACGTGCAAGGGCTAAAGAGGCAGTCAGCATGAGTAAGTTATTCTCCACTGGTGCCCAGCCAGAAAGAAGTTGTGCCCAGGGGCACCTAATCTGCTGTGGGTGCTAATCGCAGCTTGATTATCACTGGAAGAGGCAGGGTTCTGTGGAAGAAGGGGGGCAGTAGAAATTAGATGACCCCCACGCCACTTGGACTTTCAGTCAGAGCTTTTGGTGCTAAAGCCTCTAGTAGCATATATGGAGCCAGGCAGGTTTAGAGGCTTAAGGCAGAGCAGGAAACCTGCTTGGAACAAAGGAGATACAACTGAGCACACGTACGCACACACACACACGCGCGCATGGTATTAAATGCAGCTAAGAGACAAATAAGCCACACAAATAAAGTAAAACGTTTGCTTATTAATTTCTACATCTCCACTTGACAAATGATTGGATCCCCCTTAAATAGTGAACTACATCAATGGCAACATTTTTGACCTCATGTTATCTAAAAATGTATGAGAGACTATACGACCCAGTTAAACTTATCTGTTCCTCATTCCTGATATTTAGAACACTGAAAAAAATCGTGTATTATACTGTTTAGAGAAATTATTATCATGTGTTATTACACAAATTGTAATAATTTTAGTAATTTAAGACTGTTTTGTGTGTAGTCTGACTATATCATAATTATTAACAAATAAAGGAGATGATGGGGTGCAAATGAGGACCATACCAAGAACTAATGTCACTATAATAATAATAATTATTATTATTTTACATATAGCTGAAAATCCTACGCCATGGAAATTCTGTCTGCTGAAACCAAGATATCTCCATAGATAGTATATTTCTGATAGACGAGTAATGGCCATTAATGTTATAATAGCAGCTATACAGCCAAGACGACAGATAAATAGGTGTATCTAAGAGATAAAAGTATACGGGGCTAGGTTTATAGCAAGTTGTACATAAGTCTGACAGATATATTCTGTACAATATGAAATTGCCCTGTAATCACTTAAAAAAAATAAATAAATAAAAAAAATTAAAAAAAAAAACAGCCAGGTGTACAGCATAGATTAGATCCGTGGATGTATTCGGGGAGCTCATACTGGTCCGTCCACTCTATTTATTTCTCACTTGTCACTCTGTGTTGCCCAACAAACAGTTTTCCCATACACCACTGACATAAAAGAGTCATCTTTAACTGTTGACAGGACAAATCAAACTGAATATGAGGTTGGATTCACAGGTCGAGCAAAGCCTGTAGGGTCAGTGAGGCAAACACTAATGACCATGTACCGTGTGTGCCAGATGACAGTTTTCATTACTGAGACTGGTATTCAGTACTCCTAGCAAAAAGTCAACTCTGATGCTTGCTCACTTGAGACATTTCTCATTAAGTCAAGGGGAGACTCCAGTGGGTATGATCCACATACTTGGTGAGACTGTAGTAGTATTTTATTAAATACTATATTTTGTGTGCGGCTGTGGCTCAGTAGGTAGAGCGGGTTGTCCACGAACCAGAGGGTTGTGAGCGAATGGGTAGATGTGTCTGTGACTGTAAAGCGCTTTGAGTACCAATAGGTAGAAAAGCGCTGTATAAAAAGCAAGGCCAAGGCCATTAAATGTCATGGATTAAAAACCCATATAAGAGTAGAAATTTAATTGCTGGAGTTCAAGGATTTATGAACACAGAGCTGGAAGGCAGATGTGCGCATACATCATTTATTTACCTTTTTCTGTGGTCCGTGTCTTATTGCATGTTCAAGAATGAGACACAAACATCCGTAACTCCATAAATGTTATTCTATTTTTGTCACAAATTCAGATTCAATTAAGTGCACTGCATTATTCATATGCACACACACAACCACACAGCAATGGCAAAAATGTGACTTCAAAGCAGAAGACTATCAAATCTGCAACTTTCAACCATTTAATAATAACTGTATATGTGTAGGGCTGTTTAACTGGGTTGGCACAGACTGGTACTTTTGGTAACTCTGGTCTTTAATGTGTAGTTGCTGTTATTGATAAGTATTATGAGCATCTCAAGCTCACTCTGCATGGAGCTGTGTCCAGTGGAAAGGTGGTCTATTTAAAATCAAATTGAATGAGTCAAATAATTTCAGATTTCCCTCATCCAGCAGATGCTTTCCCAAAGCAATCACCTACTTTGCCTGCTACTAAAACTAGTATTACTAACAAGGCACACAGAAGTATAGGGCCTAGCAACGATTAGGAGAAATACTAATTCACCAGGACTGGTGGTGCTCATGCCCCCAACTGGAATGTTTCAAAATCTAATTTGCAGTCTGATGGCCCACATGTGCCATGGGAATAATCTGGGAACTCAATTAACCGAAAACAAATGAACTTTATTTTGCTTTTATTACAAGGCTTGAAAACACAAAAGAAATACCACTGTACTTAGACAATAGTTCTATCTTTGAACATTTTTTGAACAACATTTATGGCTTCTGTTCATGTAACATCTTGCAGTTTTGTATCTTTTTGTGAAAAACTGTTTTCTGTCTTTATCTGCACACATCCTCTGTCTGTACATATCATAATTCTGCATGTCATAATACATTTAGTAGGGATCCTCCTATACCTCCTAACCACAGACAGCCACAGGTAAAACTGAGAAAGATGTGACGTTCAGCAGTTATTTTATAACCTTGTTCACACGATTAGCCTTTACTGGAAAATATGTTGGAGTGGGGGGCAGCACAGGGATGTGGTGGTTAGCACTGATGCTTCACAGCAAGAATGTTCCGGGTTCGAATCCATGGGCTGACTGGGCCTTTCTGTGTGGCGTTTGCATGTTCTCCCTGTGTCTGCTTGGGTTCTCTCTGGGGACTCCAGCTTCCTCCCACTGTCCAAAGATTTTTGCCCAAATAGCCCATGTCCACCTCAGGCTGAGTCTATGCACATCCTATCTATGTTTTCTTTTTGATAAGGTTTTGTAAAAATGGCAAAACCCAAAAATGCAGAACACAGATAACAACTGCAGTGTAGTTCATTGGTCATCAGGGTTCATAAGGGTGAGCAGAGTTCTGTCCTGGATTGGAGAGAACAGTGAGTTGGAGAGTGGCAGCAGATGACAGGTGAGTAGACAAATCCTCCAGAGGTAAAGCTGCTGGCTGCCACATGAGGTTTTATTTTCCGAAGTGTAAGGCCAGTAGCACAATGTGCATGGTTTAAAGCTCGAAAGTGTATATTTAGAAGAATATTTGATTCCAGTTTAAATGATGGCATGGTAAAGATACACTACTCATTATCACCTTCATGCAAAAAGCAGCGAGGTGTGACAAAAGGATTTTTGGTGGGTATTTGTAAAAAGGAATAGGAAGTCAACACAAATCTCTCTGAGTAAACCTGCGCTCAGATGAACTTGACTGAAGTATTTACCTAATTTAGTATAATTCATAATTTGATTGTGCACAAAAATAACTGCACAAACACCCAGCAGCAATAGATGCTGCAGTTTTTATCAGGTCACTTGCATTTCAGCAGCGCTCCAATACACAATTATTGTAGTTATGCACATAAAACACCGGAATATAAGATTTCAGGAGCATTTACATGCATGTGTGGTGAATAATATTCAAACAGTTCAGCAACTACGGCAAAAAACAAAAAAACAAAAAATTAAAAAAAATGGTTCCAGTCCTGTCACATATTTTGACCAACATTCAAAGTGTCAAGTTTCAGCAAGTTTCAGCTAGACTCCTCAAGCAAGCAGGTACAGATCGCATGCTGGGATGTGCACAAACACAATCAGCACTTACTGCTTTAGAAGCTATGAACTGGAGGTCACGCCACAAAGTATCAGTTCAACTCAAAAGATGCACTCATTTAGTTCTTTATTAGAAACATCAAACTAATTATGGGATGGACTTATTGTTTGCATAACAGCTCCTAACAAACTCATGTATACGTTTTGTAGACAGAGCTGTAATATTATACATATAATTAAGTCCACATATTGTATGACCACTGGAACATTTATATTTTATTTTAGCTGTTTAACAATACATATTGTTAACAAAACAGACTCAGTTTGAGGGTATTCAGATCCAGAGTGGAGGAAAGGTATAGAAACTACACCCTTACCTTATTTTAAGAGACCAAAGATAAATGGACACACAGATGAAGGGTAGTCCTTCAAAATGAATTCCTCAACCCTCATGTGTTCCAGTCAAATTTGTTTGTTTTATCTCGGAAAAATTTAATTTATTTGATCAGACTCGCCTAAGGTTCCATGACTTTGTCCACACAAAGGATTTCAACACACAAAATAAATTGTATTAATTTGCATACAATTTTGTGCATTTTATTCAAATTTTTGTACACTCTTGGTCATTAGACATGAATGGAGGAGACTACAATTAGTGTCAAAAAGTGAGATCAGGAACATCCGTTGTCTGTTGGACACTGGCACACACACACACACACACACACACACACACACACACACACAAGCCTTGTGTTCCCTGGCAACAATTAAGGGAACAAGGGGTTGACTGACTTTAGATTTTTTAAAGTCTACTAATATGTGGTGAAAGTCAAGTCGAGGTCGACTAATCCATGACATCACAGATAAAAACACAGTAGAAAGTAATGCTTTGCAACAATGAAATGTATATTCTTGACCTGAATATATTCAAACAAAAGAAGCTACAGAAGCTATTCTGCAAGGTAATTGAAGCTTGAACACGGCCTACTGGCTGTAACCCACTTCAATACCTGGATAAAAATGCGGTATATCTCCAAAGCCTTTTCAGAGTATAGCAGGTAAAGTTAACTGTTAATTTGCAGCCTTCTTCTCTCTGTTACCGCAGGTGAATTATAGATTGTCGTTCCTCTGCTAGCGTTAGCAGAAGCCTTTTCAGATAAGTGTGCACTGCAGTAGTACATACTGTATGTTGTATTTCAGAACTGACATATTCTGCATGTCAAGGCAGAATGGGCTTTATCTTAAGTGAAGTATTTCCACACACTTGATGAACTGCTGTTTGCTGCAATGACCCACTGGGCTCCTCACCTGTCTTTTCCGAGGCATAAGTTGTTAGTCAACTTCGTGCTTAAAGCGTCACGGTACAGCAGTAAAGTCGACTAGGCTATTAGTGGTACAACCCCTAACGGGAATCTTTGCCCAGTAGAGTCTCTCTCCCATGGGAATAACAGCTGATGGCAGTTCTCACAGACAATTGCAGCATAGTTTCAATAATACTGAACTTTTCTTGTGACTTTGGTATACTGTATAATGCTTTTTGAGATCTTGCTCATAGTTCATTGTGTGTCAGCACCATGGCAGATCGATATACTGTAAGTGAGGTTCTTGATTATATATTTGCTCTCCACACTGGTGAGAAGGAGAGACGCCAAGAAACTGACAGTCAGGATGGATTAGAGGAGGAGGTGTAAGAAACTGGAGACGATACAGAATATAATCCAGACCAAGAAATAAGTGATGGGGAGGAATCCAGTGAGAAAGAGGATGGCCAGGCTGCTGTCAAATTTAAGTCAAAGAATACAAACTTATACTGGTATTTATCACCTGA
>JASGAT010342606.1:210-12254 GCA_030220025.1 Chelon auratus | reverse complement strand
GGCCAAGAAATAATCCAGCACATAACCACTCCATAAACACTTGTGTGGATTAAACAAACACGATTTAGCATGTTAAATAATGAGCGTGAGAGATGATTGCAGGACCATATTATTACATTTGGACAGAGCCTGAGATATCCTACAAACCTGCTGCTGGCTGTAGCTTCATGTTCATCATTCTTTTCATTTAAGTCTCAGCAAGGAACTGAATTTGTGTATTTCACAAAATATTAAACTCTCTAAAAGACAATTAATGGTTTATGTACGTCCCTGCACAGTCTTATGGGGGTTTCAGACAGTTATGAAATGTAATTCGGAATTTGTATCCTTGGACACAAACTGTCCTTCCATGACCTGCCCAGTCAGCATGTGAAAGAGACATAAAATAGCATCACAAAACACAACTTCAGAAAACTTATTTGGTTTTCAAAGATTGAAACATTTACACAAGATTTGAAAAAAGTTTTACATTTTGTGACAATTTCACAGACTGCACTCTGTATAGAAGCTATTGCATCTGTCATATGACACATGTCCCTTAATTATGCCTCTATTATTGCTCTGCTTTGCTTTATGTTAATTACGCCGTGCCATGGTGTTTGAATGCATTTTGATGTTGCAAGCTCAGATGTGATTAAAAAACACTGCGATGCACCCAAGGGTCCAGATGGCCCTCTGCTTGCATAAGAAAAAAGCAGATAACTGGACTTTTATTCTTCTCTCTTCTGTAGCTTTGCAAGATTTTGTAGACACACTTTGATGGTCAAGACCTGATGAGGCCTTACTTACTTTACCTAAATAAACTATTTCTTGTATCCTCTTTAACTGCCCCCGCACAGCTGCATGGGCACAAATGGTCCTCTTCACTTTAAAGGAATAATAGTTCTTGAACTGTCAGTAGTGTCAAGTAGTTTGGATTACGGATGTGATGGTTAAAATTAGTGAAGTTGAGACATATTAAGACAGAAATCACATTCTCAGATAAATTATACTAATTTCTTTTATTCCTTCTGTGCGAAGGCTGTCACATTGCAGTAATGTAGTTCCTCTTTGCTTTTGTCACTGTCTTCCACTATACAGTAATTTATCTGCTATTACTGGCAAGAAATAACCACAGGGTTGAACTTGTGAACATTTTCGTCCTGCACTCATCTCGCTGTTAGGGGAAACAGTGGTGCTTTCAAGGCTTCACCTAAAGGTTGAAGGTTCTTTGAGGTCCAACTACAACTAACATCTGTAAATTGAATTTGTAACGGCAACTCTAAAACTTGCAAAGAGTGATTTCATGGCCGCCTGAGGGGACACACAGCAAGATGCAAACACTGGCACACAGTGTTATCACTGTTTGCTTCTCCGCAGCCCCACTGGGTCAATGCAAGTCTCTTTGGCTGGTGCATGTCCTAATTTTCTATACCTTGGAGAGGCCAAAGCTTACCTCGTTACTCTGCTAGGTTTATGATTTATCCCAAGAAAGATTTTATTTCTGTATTTCTGACTGAATCACAAATGTGTGATCAGTTCATCAGTTGTTGACAGTGTGGAGGGCAACATTAACATTTCAAGTTGAGAAACTCCAATATTCACTCTTTGTCAAGGGTTAATCTTCAGTGGGATCATCACTATCAGCAGCTCTTTTTGATTTCCTTGTAGTCGCATCCAACGACTTTTGTTAATATAAAAATGAAGCTGTGAGACAGACCTCACAACTCCTTATTTATAGTGTCTAGAGATCACTAATTCTCACGCTGCATATGTCCATGGTAAAAACGAATGCTCACTTACACACACGCTAATCCTATTTCTTTAGGTTGAGACTGCTGATCCATATCCCTTGATCTGAATGACTTTACAGAGACACTCACTACTGGTACAAGCCCGTTTTCCCCGTGTTCTTCGTTTTCTTTTACCTAAGGGGCTTGTAAATAAAGCTGTTCCAAATTGAACTGCGCCTGTGTCGGTTAAGACACAAAAGCTACGGCATCCATCACTTCTCAAGGCGGCCTGGGTACCAGCGAGCCGGAGCAGTCAGCCCCAGCAGCTCCTGTGTCTCCCAGATTTACTCTGACAGCCGTGCAGCCTCATACCTACGCTCAATAGAGAAACTCATCAATTCCTGCTCATTTGGGAACTGTGCTGCCGCCTCTCAATCTGTTCGTTCAATCTCTCTATGTGCAACCTTCATACCCGGATCTATTCCCCTGTTGCCACTTGGGGTAGATGTTTACCTCAATGGATTGTTCGGAGGCCTGCTGAAATGGTGAAAAGTGAATTCTTTTATTTCAGTTGGAGTACACTGGCCTGATTGTAACCAGCTGGCAGTCAATTTGGACCTGAAAGTAATTAATGTCCAAGAGACTGACAAGCGTGAAAACAGGCAATGTGACGGATGCACCTTTCTGTCTGAAGAACACTAGAACTGACTGCTTTCTGTGTCATAGCGAGATCTGCGAGATCAGCATGTGGATACTTGTGTGTCTCAGCCAATCAAACTGACCGAAGTGATGGCCTGCTCTTTATATTCATGTTTCAAATGTAAAAGAAAAATTATAAATCACAAATTCGAACACAGATTAGTTATCATTTGGATTTTTATTTATTTTAAACTCCACTACAGAGAAAAGTTTTTTTCTCTCTCTCTTTATTTTGAAGGCTTGAAAACATTTGAGACAGTTCAATCTGTCCCAACCTCACCACAAGCTATTGGTTGGCCTTTTCCATAATCATCTTAACAGAAAAAGGTCATTGTCCATCTCTGAAGACAAACGTCAGCACTGGCCTTAGATCTGGCCTGCAGAGGATGACATGTGCTCTTAAAATTACCTTGTCTGCGTGTCAAACAGAAAGACACGCAAAGGTCGGGCAAAAAGAGAAGGAGAAATGAAGAAACTGACTCATGAAGAAAAGTACATGGCCTGACAAGATTAAATATTTAAGGTTATATCTCATGGAATAATAGCAGTTATGTACAAATCCATTGTTCTTAAAGGAGAAGGACAAATTACAATTGGGTTCAGTCTGTGTAAATCTCCTCTGTGTCAGTTTAACACAGAGTGGAGTCTAATCAGTACTTATGGGTCTGTTTGTTCTTGTGCCAAAGCTGTCTTTAAAGAGCCTAGAGTCTAGAGTTGGAAGTAAAATAAATCTCTATTTAGGGCACCTCTGCAGCAAGAAGCACTCAGACTTCACCCAAGATTTCAACATCAGAGCATCAGCAGTGGCTAAGTGGCGTGAAAAAACTAAAACCCTGTTGACCTGCTCATCGCACCAGTTTGGAGCTGAGTTTTGAACGCCAGTGGATGCTCCAGGCTCTAGTAGCTTAACCTTCTTGCATATGGATCACCAAGAATTAGCTTTTCTTGTCAGCCCGTTATCAGTTGACTGTTTCAGTTGAAGCCATTGGTTACTGAGATTCATTCTGATTGGTACTTGTCCACTTTGCAGTGACAAAGGTTTTTTCACATAATATTACTATGACTTGCTGAATTTTATTAATACTCCATTGTCTCTTGTTGCCATATCAATGCCAGTCTCTTTCTGTTTAGATGACACATGTTGTAGTGGCTATTTGTAGCATTTACCTCCACTGACTCAAGGCGGAGCCAATAATCTCAGAACCTGTTTCCAAATCTAAAACTATCTAAGTGTCTCAAAACGCAAGAAAATATGCTTTGTTGCAGATTTCAAAAGACTGCCTCCTGTTGTTTCTTTTGTCCTGTTTCTGCAGCATAGGCCCTTTTGAGCCTGAATGACCTTCGCTTTGCCATGAAAGTGTCAGTTTGACCAAGGCTTTTATTTCCATCACAGGAAGTCCTTGTTCTTTGATGAACAGTACATCTTACTTGTATGCACCAAGGACATGAAGATGTCTGTGTGAACAATGCCTGCTTGTTACGTATCATCTTTTCTAACCTGGGGACTATCTAAGGCTCTGCCTAAAAGCATTCAAGCTGTAGACACTTTGAAAATCAACTTTCTTTCTCAGCACACCTTCTGGAGACTTGGTTGATAATAATTAAACACTTTGTTACTATCCTGATCACAGCTGTTACATCAGTCCTCAGCTCTGTTGTGCTCTTCAACTACTGTCTCCATCCCTTCACGTCTGCCTGTGTTGCAAAGCAGCTGTGCCCACTGATGTGGGCCGTGCTCTCCAAATCAATAAGTCAATTATAGTCCCATTAAAATGACATTGAATCACAATGGGACAGGAGCCCAACAGACCGTCTGTCTCCCCATCCACTCAGCTCTGGCCAAGTCCTTCTTCTTGACCAGTCAGCTGAGAGCACTTATTTGTGTAATACCAGAGACGATGCTCATCGTCTGAGTTAAGTTATGCCTTTGCGAGTTCTGATACAGTAAATATTTAGATGTATTCACAGCAATGAGTTTCTTTTGGCCCTTTTGATTGTAGTCAGATTATACTTCTCTCTTATTATGTTCTCTAATCTTTGTCTTTTTGCCTGCATGCTGAAAAACAAGAAACTGAGAAAGAGCTATATTTTTCGTGGGGGGAAAAAAAAATCAGCACTTTTCTCCCTATGTTTTTCTCAATTCTTTCGTAAACCTGCAGTAACTATTTTGGCTACTCAGACAACAGAAATAAGTTGTGAACATATCACCTTTTAATTTGATTGATCGGGCTAAAACGTGCCTGTTTTCACGTTCAGTAGTGACAGAGTAATTTAAACTAACTCCTGGGGGAAACATCTGGCTGTTTTTGCTGATAAATGCTCCAATATGTTCACCGGCTGAACGCTAACTGGATCTGTATGCCCTTTCGTGGTTATGAGGCACATGCAGGAGGAGCAGTAGCGATCCTGGTTTCTGGGAGGCAGCAGGCAAAGACAAACTGTACTCGTGCTATCTCCTTTGTCTAAACTAGGGACAGATTAGGGGTGTTGTGGCAAATGGTTGATACATTGAAGGGCCTTCTTAATTTTAAAGGGTTTATAGTTGTCAATGTTGGAAAATATGCCAAAAGGGCGACTATTCATTTTGTGAACAAACAATGAGCTAAAATGTTAAAGCTCTGCAAAGACAAGAAAGAAGAGCTGCAGGGTGATTACTGGTGGCCTCTGTAGTCATCCCTCCACATGATTTAATTTTGTTACTGTAGAATATAAATTCTTACAACTCTAAGCATTTTTTTTGTTTGTTTTTTTTTGCATTGCCACCCCCTGTGATGACTTCTTAAGATGCTGATTTAGAACATCATTTCTGATCGGGATTTGTGTGCTTGTCTTCAACACATGTCTCTTTTTAGCTGAAGACAGACTTTACTAATATTTAATATGTTAAATCTTCATAATTATAACTAATCTTGGAGTTTGTGGATTCCACTTGCACCTGATAATTATTTCATATGACAAAATAAACATACTTTAATTTTTCTGAAGAGTGAACATGGCCTTGTGCTGTCCTAAACATAAATAAACAAACCTCAAATCCTGCTTTCAGCTTATTTCATTACATCTTTATCTATATTTTATAACTACAACTGATACTCCAAGCTATATCTATATCACTCTTACAATTAGCTCCTGCTGGTGTAGCGATACATGAGATATGTGCTCTTGTCGACTGCAGTACTATAGCTAACACGGCGTTCTCGTCTTACTAAAAAGTAGATGTTTTTGCAGATGCCTGCATTTTTCTCCACACTTCCGACCATCCTGTGGCATTTCCTGCCACTGCTCTCCTCTAATAGTCAGTGCATCCAATTGCCACTGGTCACATCGCTAGTAGCTACACTTCACCGCTCGTGAATGTGTTGCGATTCTATGTGTTTGTGGTGGAATCAGCAGGATGTTCAATTACACTGGCTCAGCTGGTGTGTATAGACAGAGAGGATGGTTCACTCGGTAGCCATACACACACACATGCCCACTCAAGCACACGCATGCTTTACGAGCCAAAAGTGTTTCATTAAAGCTCTGCCAGTAGAGCTGCGCGGGCTTGAGCCCTTGACAAGCCACAGGCCTCGGCTAAATTACAGAGATGGCAAGGAACAAAGAAATGCAGAAGGAGAGGGAGCGGTGAGGAAGCCTGTCATGAATTGATTCACATTAAGTGCTCTGCTCTCTGTCTCCTCTTGTTTAATTCATCTGGGCTTTACTTGGCTGGGTGGGGATGTTATCGGCAGCTTGAAAATCAGGATATCAGCCGACCAGCAGTCACACCAATGTGTCCATTTTCAGGGACAAATCATTTGTGTGGAGATAATCACAAAGCAAAGCCAACACAACTCTGTGGATTAAACATAACTCAGGGCAGGAACCTTTTCTCTGCATCAAAGCCAGAGTTTAATTTTAAGCCTGATAAAGTTATCTCCTAGCCGAGAGATTAACTGCTTTCCAAAAAGCGTTGTGGCGGCATATCTGCAGTGCAGCTAAAATCCAACTGAACAACAACTCCTCACTGTGACCTTTTTCTGTGACTTGTAGTCCCCGCAACTTTTCACAGTGCAGAAATTCATAGATTGCAGCATTTTGTTTGGTTTGCGTGTGTACTTTGGGTGCCTGTGCAATTACAATAAATGAATAAGTAGCAGCTCTTTGACAGTGTGTTAGTTAACAGGAACAACGCCTCTGAATGTTTATTGGCCCCTGGTGTGAGTGACTTATATGTCTGGGTGCCTGCGTAGTGCTGTCAGCATGTCAACTCTACGTGTCTGTTTGTGTGTGTACGTACTTGATTACTCATGTTCTCAGGGCATGCATTTATCTGTTTCTAATGTCACATCTTTTCTAATGTGACTCAGTTTCCTTTAGTAGTTAAGTCACAATGACGTGGATGATTCCTCTTTGGTGTTTAAGTTTTCCGTTGAAGTTATTGTGTGTTTGTATGGTTGTGTATGAAAGGATGGAGTGCCTCCAAATGGCTCTTCAGTTGTTTGTTTTACAGTAGAAGGTTTAAACCAAATGTTCTTACAGCAAGTTTTCACCGTTTAGTTCTTCTAATGATGACTTGGTGTTGATCTTTCAAAATGTCACACACGTCTTGGCCAAGACTGGAATATCTCAACAGCTACTGAAATCTGGTACATATATTCCTGGTGTCCAAAGGATGGATTGGAAAGACTTTGGCATAAGTCATTGCGACCACTAATATAGGTCTCCCTTGCTCCTCCAGAACAGTTGTAACAGAATGTTGTTAGCGGGGGCCTTTGGGTCCTACGGGTTGAGAGGAGGGGACACTTGATCAGTTTGGGATCTAGTGAATTTGGAGGCCAGGTCAACACCTTGTGCTGTTTTTTTTTTTAATGTTTTTTTTAGTTGTTCCTAAACCGTGTTGTGTGTGTGCCTTTGTCAGGCTGCATCCTGCTGGGGATGGCTGCTGTCATGGAGGAGTGTCATTGCTATGGGGTGGGGGTGCCTGGTCTGGTCTAGTTGGGTGATATACATCTAAATGACATCCACATGAATGCCAGGTCCAAAAGTTTCCAGCAGAACACTGAATTGTCACAAGATGATCAATGTTATTTACTTCTCCTGTCAGTGGTTTTAATGTTGTTGCTGATTGGTGTATTTTCTGACTCACTCATATTGTATTAAAGCGTATAGTTATAAGGGCATGACCGTTTTAAGTGACATGCAGGTGCTCTTATGCAGAGCTACTATAGGTGACTGCCTCAACTCAACTTTCCATCTTTGAGCTGGCCAGACTTAGGTGTGAACATATATACTGTACATACAGTTTGTTTTAGTGATTTAGTTGGCTCACAGGCAGTGGAAATATGCAGCTTACAAAACGTTTTATATATTTGCAAATTAAAAAGATTTCATGGTCTATATTTGAAGTTGAGGTCAGTTCTTTTCTTTAAATTAATCATAAATTAATTTGTTTAATGTTTGTTTCTTGTTTAAACAAGTTGGAGCTGTAAGAAACTTGGTTAACTGTGGCTTAACCTGAGTCATTTGGCTCAAACTCACATTAGCATTTGTCTCCTGACACCACTGTGCCACACAGGCAGAATAATAACTCTTATTAATGTGTCACTATAAAATAAACAACCTAAGAGACATTTGGAACTTGGCTATCTTTTACTGTACACCCGTACAGGACTGTTAGACTGCTTTAGCCGCACACCATCTTTTACCTCGAGCAGAGTGCATGACAGGAATTTTATTGAGCGTATGGCCTTGACAGTCTGTCAGCCTTTCTGTGTCTCTGGCCTTCGTTCCCTCATGCAGTCTCCAGAGATGCTGATGCTCACCGTAATGAGCTTGCACATCAGGAAGTTCAGTGACAGGGTTAACATGAGGACAGCGAGCTAACTTTAAAATTACTGAGTCTGCACACTTTTGCACAGATTAACAACACTGTCAGGGAAAACTGCACGACATCTGCAGTACTGCTTCATACTTTTCATCCTTAACTTTTTTTTTTTTCATGCTGCTAGTCTGACATTTAACAGTTAAAGGTCAATATGTCCACTGTGAGAAAGTTCAGGTCTCTGGTTGTCTCCAGTCAAAGCTTTTGTCTTCACTTTACCTGTCTACACTCAACCGCTCATCAGTCAGTCAGTCAGTCAGTCAACGTTGGAAGCTGACCTTTGGTACCAGTTTGTTTCTATTTAAGCTGCTATACAAAGCTAACTGACCTGTTTCATTATAGTTCAGCGTCTTTTACCTTTTTTCGTGAAGCACTTTCATTTGCCTGTGTGTAGACATTATATGGACACACTTCACATCATTTTTACATAAGATCGGGAAAAAAAGCAAATTAAAGGACTTTTTTCTTTTACTCCAGATCTTTAGATGTAAAGCAGGACGCATATTCACCTTCCAACCCCTCTCTTAAGGTGCAGTTGGCAGCAATGTGCCGACAGGAGACTGTGGAATCGCAATGAAAATCATCAAGCTGGAACCATAATAGGCAAAAAAAACACCTTTGTCGAGAGGTTATGTTGAGCTTAGCTTTGAGGTAACGTCCAATGGAGGTGTTTGACACAGTTCATTGACAAGACGCAAACCTGCAACTTGGGCTCCTGTTACCAGGTTCACCATGCTGATAGGGGGCTTGGAGCGTTGGGTGAACCCACGTGGAGCAGCCATATTATTGAAGTTCTGTTGGAGAGCACTGATGGCAATAACAACATTTTGAGTGGGGAGTATACATGAGGGTTACGTTGAGAGCCAAAGCTACATGGTGATGGGTGACAAGCGAATCACTTTATATGCGGACGAGGCTTCATTGCACATGAACCATACTCAAGGCTGTTAGTCCGACTTGTGCTTTCCCAGCTCTGAAAAGTCAAAATAGCTGTTGTTGAGTAAAAGGCCCCAAAATACAGAAACACCGCCATTAATCATGTTCCTCAAGACAGTGGCACAAATTGATCATCTCTCCGCTTGCTGCGTCTCCCTTCGTTAGGGGAAGTGAAATTAATGTAGCTCCTAACTCAACAGCGACAGGAGCTTAATGAGAACTGATGCAGAGTGAAACGTCGCAGACACGAAATGGATGAGCTCTCGCGCGCTTGTTGCACAAAACCTGAACTCTCCGAGACAGGGACAAATATACACGTTGCAGACTTCAAGAAAATGTATCATGTTAAGGCTCGGAAAGAGCAGCTAGAGAATGTCATGTGACACAAAGAACACTACAAAACTATATAGTTTAACTGATATTTCATATATATAATATGTATCTACTGATATCAACGTCATCTCTCCCCTCTCCTGTTCTTTGCATCGGGCCCATCCATAATTAATGCTTTGGTAAATCAGACTGTGCATTCCCTGCTTAGATCTTATAATGTCCTGAGAGGTGTCATTTATTTTCCCTGGTTAAACCCTTGTTAGAGCAGGATGACAAGGAACATGCCTGTCCACAGAGCAGGGGCGATGTACGAGATAGGAGGAATAATGGCCTCACTGCCTCTGCTTTTGGACACGAGATGCGAATCAGCGCAGGGCTTGTTTGCTCAGCTTGTTGGAGAAAAATTGACAAATGATGAGCTGGCTTTGAACATTCAGACTTAAATAGCATCTGTGTCAGATCCAGAGTGACACCGGGCAGATATCTGTGACTCTTTTATCTGATACCTGAGGACAATTTTAGGGATGCTTTTAACCGAGTGTGTCACCGCTGTCATCCTAATATCTTGCCAGTGAAATTACCGGGGGACTAGCTGTCTTCAACATTACCCATGAGCCTCATCAGCCACTGTAGTTTATGAGATATCATGTTTACTGCTCAACTACAAAGTCTTGTCAGTGTTCCAGTTGTTCAAGTGGCAGCGAGGGTGAAGTTGTCTGCTCTTAGTCTGACATTCTGAACAACGGAGTTGAACTAGTGGGTTTGTTACCTATTAAGGTAAAGGCTTTATATATATATAAAATTTTACTTGTTATATATATATATATATACACAAGAAGTAAAAAAATTTAACTTTAATCTGAGGTATTACTTTTTTCTTGACTGTGGTTGAGTCAGATTTCTTGTCTGTAATTTTTAAGTGTACATGAGATCATGCTGTTTGAATGTCAAAGAGCATATCTGCTGTTTGAATGTCAAAGACCACATCAAAGTTTACAAAGATACAGCAGCGACGGCAAAGGCAGCTCAGACCGCCGATCTATATGCATCTACTGCATCATGTTTTTTCATTTATTTCAGCTTTTTATCCATTCTCTTCTCCAGGTTTCTTTACATGAGTCAAGCCGAGCCAGTTTCTGACACCTCGAGCAACCTGAGCGCTGTCCTTCAGTAACAGGAGCAGAAAGAGATGTTATATTGAGCTTTACACTTGTCGTCATGCATTCACCAACGCACATCCTGAATAGAAACAGTAATACAGTAAGAACTCAGAGACCTCATAATGCGCAGTCCTTTAAATTTGTGGCAGTATTTCAGTATGCAATAATGTACGAGAAATGTATTTTGCATCGATCAGTTTTTGTACTTTGTAAATAGCCATATGCAAACAACCTGTGCCATGAGCACTTCCTTGTGCACAGTTAAATATTTGCCAGGCGTTCATTATTAGCGTGCAGCTTTTTAGCTCAGTCTACCACTTCTTATTTCTGACTAAGAATGGAGTCAAATAACAACGGAGTGGTGAAGCAGAAGGAAGCGACATACTTATTTCCACAGACGACGTGCAGTGACTCAAACTGCTTTGACCCTGAAGTTCAACTAATGAAACTCTAACCTTCAATGCAGACATTCCTAAAGAAGTCAGACCAGGGCGACCTGTCTTTGAAGAAATATCACACGCAGCAAATGCACCGACTCATCTATCCCACTGTTTTTGACTATCATGCAGGAGCCAGTAGTTTGGTTGCCATGGATACCATTTCAGGTGTTTTACGCTCTACTGTCTGCCAGTGCTTTGCGCCACGGTCTGATAGCTTCTGGGTCTGTTTGTGTGTCTTTGCGTGCTGATATATGAGTGTGCACTGATGTGGGAATGTGTGTCTGTGTACCCAACATATTGATGCTGTCTGTGAGCAGAATTGCAAAAGTCTCCCTTTCCTCTCTGCCACGCTGCCTTTCTCTCTGCCTCTCTTTGCTGCTTGCCACCCCTCCTACCCTACTCCACTACACCCCCTCTTCCCTCCTCTTACTCGCCACAGAAGATAGACAGCCTGAGTGTAGTAGGTCAGACTTGCCCAGTCATTTTGGCTCTCCATCCCACTTGTCAGACTGTGATCCATGCATCCAGCCTGAAAGACTGATGGCACCAGGCGATGGAGAGGAAGAATCTATTGGAGAACGAGGAGTAATAGTAAAGGGAAATCTTGTTATAGAGGTCTTGAGAGGTTATCTGGTTGCAGCCACTGGATACATTTACAGTAAAAGACAATAACAGCACTGTCTGATATCTGCTTGATGTGCACTGATCAGTGATTCACAGCCTGTGAGAGCTGGTCAAGTCACAGGGAGGTGAACCCTGCTGTTCCCCTTCATCATTTTTTGATTTGATTTGTGTTATGATGAAGTGTGCTCAAGGGATACTTGACTTTCTAGGAAACTGCGATTATGCAAAGTGACACATGACTAAGACATGTCCAGGTTGCAAAATAACTCTCTCTCTC
>JASGAT010342605.1:0-17457 GCA_030220025.1 Chelon auratus | reverse complement strand
TCTTTCAGATAGAAGCGGGGGAGCAACTCATTTTTTTTTTTTTTTTCTTTGTCTAAGGACTTTTTTTACCCCCACGTCTCCCAACACGAAGATATTATTGCAAATGAGTCATTTCTTGTTGGCAGACCTCAGGCAAGGGGGAGGAGGGGAGGGAATAGCCATAATCTTGAGTAGACAAACGTGATTTACTTAGCCTGTCACCACTTTTAATTACTTCAGATTGAAGCGGTGATTACTAATTTTGGGATCTTTTTTTTTTTAAATACATTTTGAAAATCGGATTGCCTTTTGCACACATTTTTGTGTCTCTAATGTGTGTTGAGGTTATTGTTTGTGTGAGTTCACGTGTTGGTAAATGAGTGTGTTATTGTTCTCGTCGGCCGGTGAGGGAAGATAAAAGGCAGGCCTCGCCTCTCAGTAACTGGCCTTCATTTCTGGGCTGACTCTAAACTCGACCTGTCATATTTTCCCCTCCCAGAGTTCTTTTCAGCTCCGACGTGTGGTTACAGGTAATATTTCCGAAGCGCAGAACACACAGTATGGGGGGCCCCGAGACGAAGAGATTACTGTAAATCTACGGCTTGTTTTGTCTTGTTGCTAATTTTATTACAGCTGAAATGTGCGGTCAGGAGAACGTTTGAACTCTTGGCTTCGGTCTCACCCAAACTGTGGCCGAAATTGAGCCAGATTTGAAACAGTGAAATCCCAGAGGACGTATAGTTAAGTGGCTGTGCCAAACACCCTTCTTGCCCTGCCATCTGCTTCATAAAGTCTAGTCACGAAAAGGCCTGCGAGGGTGCGATTTTCTGCCACCGCACCTCAAGACACTTGGCAAAGTAAAGCCCGAACAAATGTTCTGTAAACACCCATACCATGTTTCCAGAATTCCTTGTGTATAATTAAAATGTATCAGGAAGGCTTTTCATTCAGTGCTGACCTACTGCCCCTGATTATTTTTCCGGTGTTTGCACATTTCCACCACTGCTAATGTCATCTGCCTTCGTCTAAATTCGCTGCTCCTCTTCACTCATCTTGGCCTCGGCATAAAGTGATAAACAGTCCTCCCTGGCACATCTCTGTTTTCCTCCTGCGCTACCTCCTGCCTGAGTGTCTGATACGTCTGAAAACGTACGGGACTGCGACACAAAGACAGAGGTGAGAGAGAGAGTTCACATAACGATTTGAAGGAGGCCAATCCTCCGGAGATGAGAGTCAAAATGTTCACACGTTTCCGCGGACAGAAATCCCTCCCACATCACATAAAATATGTGAACGTTTCCTCCCTTTGTAGAGCGCCACTGGTCCAGGTTCAGACTTAAAAGACATTCCCAACCTCTTATTCGAGCCCTTGAGCCTCATTTTTTATTTCGTTCCTTCCAACACATTTAAAGACTGTTCCCGTGTTATGAGAAATTCCCCAGGCCGATGATAAAACAATTGATATGGAAAAGAGTAGTTCCTCGAGGAGACTAAAAGGGAAATGTGCTGTGGATTTTTAACAGCCAACATCTTAGAATCTGTTATTAAATGTTATAGGATTATCAGTTATGGCAATGAAAGTCAATGCAGCCTCCATAGTCTGTGTGGATGTAAATGTCTCCACTTTGCTTCAATTATAACTACTTAAAAATCGAATAGTGTTTATTATTTCAATTTAATCATTTCAGTAGATGGTCAATATTACTCTAATGTCTCACACTCACTTGCCAGTTCATTAGCAACACTGGTGACGATGAATCTATTGAAATGTAACAGTCTTGCTGTAAATGTTAGCTTCATAATGGTTATGGTATTTCATTAGTTTCAAATAACTGAGAGCCGTTGATTCATTCTGGGGGCTGTGGTTTGTGGTACTATTTAATTGTATTGCGTTGCACCAATGCATGTGTCTGTTATTTTGATAACCTCATTTTAGTCATTGGGTTTCTTGCGTTGTTTCAACATAAGCTGAACACGAAGGGGAAAGTTTGTGCAGGATTGTTACATCAGAACACATTCGTTTTCACTAGTGTACCTAATGAAGTGGCAGGTGAGTGTCATCAATACATTTACTGAGCAAGTGGCACAAGCTGAGATTAGAGAGAATATCTGCCAAGTTTCTCCTTAAGTTTGTGATGTGCAAGGAACTCTCCACCAGAAAAGCAAATACATCGATCAGCCACAACATTAAAACCACTGACAGAAGAAGTAAATAACATTAACCATCTTGTGATAATTTGAAAACTTTTGGAGCTGGCATTCGTGTGGATACCACCCACCTAGACCAGACCAGACACCCCCACCCCATAGCAATGACACTCCTTGATGGCAGCAGCCATCCCCAGCAGGATGCAGCCTGACACAGACACACACACAAAAACGGTTTAGGAACAACTCAAAAAACATGAAGAACAGCACAAGGCGTTGACCTGGCCTCCAAATTCACTAGATCCCAAACTGATCAAGTATCTGTGGGATGCACTGGAACAAGCCTGGTCCACAGAGGCCCCTCCCCTCAACCTATAGGACCCAAAGGCCCCCACTAACAACACTCTGTTACCAGACACCACAGGACACCCTCAGAAGGCCAATGTCCATTCTCTAATGAGTCCCAACTGTTTTGGAGATACAAGGGAATCCTGCATAATATTAGGAAGGTGGTCATAATGTTATGCCTGAATGCTGTACATGAAAAATGTCACACTTGAACCAATACTACCCAGAGGAAGAACAACCATTCATAATATTTATCTTGAAATCACTGATATGTGCACCAGGGCAGTGTTGACCATTTAATCCTCATCTTGCAGGGTAGCAGAGTATCAGTGGGCTAAACGAAGAGGAGGGAAACATGTTCATGTTCTTCTGAAAGAAAGAAAGCATAGCTCTCCATGTAACTGGGCAAACTGCATGAATGGAGACGTTATTAATTAAAGTCTGCAACTAACATTGCGTATAACTGAGGACAGTGTTGGCAACCCAGCATGAGTGTTGGCGCGGTGCATATGTGTTTGAGGCACCCTGAGTGCTGCTTGGCCTCGGAGCATTAGCAGACCCAGCCACACGCTCAGCGTGATCTATCGCAGGGGCATCGAGCTGGATCACGGTGGATGAAAATAAAGCTAATCTTGGCCCGCCACAGCGTCACAAAACAGTCCCTCCACGTGATACGAGGCATGGTTAAATAAGAAGAACAAACAAAAGGAAACTTTGCCCATCGTGGTTGTTTTATGGCGTGAGAGTGATGGGTGGGTAATTCCTTTGTTCTGGCAAAGTGTAACGATTTCTCAGACAAAAAACAGATTTTTCTGCAAATACCGTCATCAAGGCGAGTAGTGAAATTCTCTGGAAAGTCCAATTAAAAACACACCTTTTTGATGTATAATTAAAACTGCTTAATATATAATATAACCTTCCAGTTGGGCATTACAGTTTTATAAGGCCCCAGTTGAATCTTCTGACACAGAGGAAAGTAAAACACAGAAAAGTAAATATAAAGATTTGTTTTGTTTAGTTTTTTATATTAGATTTTCATTTCTTTATCGTTTGTGTTGATGCTTCACATGTATGGATGCTGTAAACGCATAAATTAACAAATGTGCACGGGTACATCATGCAAAAAATAAAAATACTGAGACTAGATGCCATAATGAGAAGACATGATGGGAAAACAAAACCCATCTACCTACCCTTCCGATTTTAAGCAGATGACACTGCATCAGCATATATTACACATGCATATTATCTTCACTAATCACACTATTTGTGGGCCTTATTGCGGTGTTGCTTAAGACGGGGCGAGCGGGGGGCTCCTTTGTGTCGGAGCTAATGATGTCCCTTTGTGATAGGGCTGGGTGTGAGGGTTGAGGACACTGCTATAGACTCCGAAGAGTTGCTGTATGGGTCTTAGTGTGACTGGCAGCTGCAGTAATCCGCCCTTTGTGTCTTCAACAGGGCCCCACTGAGCTCCCCTGACAGGGACCGATGTTCCCAACTCCAGCAGACAGCCCAGATGGGCTGAGCGACACGGAGCGAGAAGGAGGGAGGGGGCACAGAAAGCATCAAGATGTAGAGGGAGAGGGAATAAGAAAGTCAAAAAGAGGAGAGAGGGAAGTGAAGGAAAGCGAAGAGAGAAAGGACTAAGATGAAAACTGAGGTTAAAGAAGAATCCCGGGAAGGAAAGAGAGCGTGGAGGAATGGGGGTGTGTTCCTGAAAGCCTTGTGACAGCTCTGTTCCTCCTAAGACAGGATAGGCTCAGTGGTTCGCCCAGAATTTGTTTTTTGTTCCTCTGCGGTCACCCTGAAGCGTGCCAGAGTAATCCCTCTGATTGGTGGATGCGCAATTAAAATCCACGGCCGCACACGATGCACACACGCTCCTACCCCCTCTCTCTCTGTCACACACACACACACACACACACACACACACGAGTGTTTATTTACACAGAGTGGTCCCGTCATGGCGTCTGACATGACCAGAGGTTTTTCTGTTGCTACTGGTGGTTTGCGTTTGTCTCATCTCATTACTCTCAGCGTCGTGTCGTGTGGTGTTTCCTACACGTGTAATCTAAGTGAAGGCTCGCGCAGCAAGCTCCCGCAACAATTTTCACGTCTACCGTGACCACAGCTTCTTCTACAAGAGACAGAGCTGTGCGTCTGTCTTGTCATCTGGCACAAAGTAGTATGTAAATACAGTGAGGTCCAACAGTCTGAGACCACATCAGAATCGAAAAGCTGTCAAGTTGTCATGTAAAAGTCTACAGTTCAAAAACATTTACGGTCACACGAAGTTATGAAATGTTAAATTTAGAAGAAACAGAGGCTTGTGTAAATCCACTAAATGTTACATATGCTATACATAGTCTGTCTCATGCTGCCAGGAAAACATACTGTGATTACTATCTGAAGCAAATTATGGCCAGCCTGAAGGTTTCTAACGGGGCAATGTATGTATATCCAAAGTACGATCAGCCAATCCACAACATCAGAAAATCTATACGTCAAGCTATCTTCACCAAGAGATAGAAAGGCAACTTGATCACAGATAGAGACACAAGATTTCAATCAGCGCAAGTCCATCAAAAGCTGTCGAGGACCGTCTCAAAAAGCAACTACTACTACTAGACGCCTACTCGGTGTCAATTTCCTTCTAATCAAGACAAAAATATGTCAAATATGAATAATATCAGAAAATATAGTTTTTCATTAAACATTGTCTTATTATGCAGCTGCAGCGCAGAATCAGCTACGGATCTTCATACCGTTCATAAGTGTGCCACGGATTTAGAGGTAAACGCACTTGATACACACACGTGGCCATGTGAAGTAGATGCTTGTATACAATACAAAGACACTGTGTACACGTTATTATTTTTCCCTCTTGAATACAAAATCCCAAAAAAGGCCTTCCTTAAACCAGGTTATAAAGGTTGCGTCCAGGAAGTAACCTTGAGTGTGTGCGTGTGGGTGTGTGTTCTTGTACAACTACCTTTCTGAGAACCAACACATTTTACACCATCACAGTGAGGACATTTCTGCACAGTGAGGACATTTCGGCTGGTCCTCACTTCTTTACGAGGCTGTTTGAGGGTTAAGACTTGGTTTCAGGTTAAAGGTTATAATTAGGTTATGGTTAGAACTACAGTTAGGCACTTAGTTGGGTTATGGTAAGGGGCTAGGGTACGCATTATGTCAGTGGATGTGCTCACAAATGTAGCCATATAAACCTGTGTACATGTGTATGCATGTGCTTTATTTTGGATTATAATTACTGTAGGTTTCCTGGATAATGCTCCAGCTTTGTTGGGGGAAAGTGTAGTCATGTCAACAGCTTCATTAAGATTTCAGTTTCAATATCAAGGTTGCAGCAGCAATTCACAGGCACACTGCACACTATAAAATTCAACAGAGAAATCTACAGTATTGTACAAAATATTTACAATAAAAATAAAAATGATTGAATATTAAAAATTAATAAAACAAATAAATCAATACACTAAGCAAAAAAATGAGCATGTGCAAAACAAAATGGGCAAGTTAAAATGAGTCCAGTGTCATCTGTCACACACGGACGAGGATGTGTGCAGACTTACGATATAACAAATTAAAATCAGATTCATTTAACCAAATTAAACACATGCTTGTCAGTTTTATTTCACTGTTATGGCTGCTTAAACCATCTGCTTTTAGAAGACAGATACATTTTTCTTGCAGGTCTGGAGACCTCCGTCTGGAGAACGAATGCGTGCGGATCTGATCTTATCATTATTTGACTTGAAGTGTTTTGGGAGGAAAAATATTTAAGTGTGATGATAAGAAGGCGTCGGCACAGTGGTGGTTAGCACTGATGCCTCACAGCAAGAAGGTTCTGAGTGCGAATCCACAGGGGCCTTTCTGTGTGGAGTTCTCCCTGTGTCTGCATGGGTTCTCTCCGGGTACTCCTGCTTCCTCCCACCATCCAAAGACATGCTGGTTAGGTCCATTGGTGAGTCTAAATTGGCCGTAGGTGTGCATGTGAATGTGAATGTCTGTCTCTCCGTGTTAGCCCTGCGATAGACTGGCGACCTGTCCAGGACAAGCGGTTAAGAAGGTAGTACGGTAGACGGTAGCATCAAAACAATCAGTTTTGCAGTACGTGTATGATCAGTTACAACTGATCGACTGTTTGATCAAAATTCACAGGAGACTGATCACATCTCCCCGATGACGATCAAAACATAGTAAAAATATGTTGGTCAGCAGGCAGCGAGTCAAAGCCAGGCCCAAATAAATCTCCCAGTGGAAACAACAGCTTCCTAAAGGCTTAAAAACAAACCCATGCCCAAAGTCCCGCATCGTGATATTATCTACTCTTACTGCAACCACGATGACAGGTCTTTGATTTTAGTGTGAATGAGCTTTTCACTTGAGACTTCAAACAGAACACAAAGCAAAGGGGATTTAAGAGTGATAGAAACCTCATTGATCTTCCGCTTTCTTCTTAATTTATATTTAACCACTGGCTTGGCACCAAAAAAAGATTGTGTTTATGGCCTTCTAAAATCCATCATTAATTTCTTACTGCTAAACCCAGGCCAAACAATGTCATAAATAATGATAATCGCAGATGAAACGGCATGATTTCACCATCAACATTTCCTCAAACAGCAGCGTATTTACCCTCACTCCCACAACAAGCTGTTGAGCTTTAAAGTCTTGGTACTACACTGCAAGTAGAAGAAGTAATTGTCCACACTGAATTGCACGAGCTCAAACGGGAACTTGCTCAGATGTGTTTGGAAGCTAATTGGTAGACAGACACGGCAAACAGCTCTGGTGAAGGGAGCCGGGTCAAAGTAAATTCAAACAACACAAACTGTTTAAATAATACGGAACGCAACTATTCCGACGAGATGTGCGTGTGTGTGTGTTAAATGCACCATGGCTGTGGTAAATGAATTTATAAATTAAGCAATTCTGGCAAACTGATTTATTTATTTTTATTTTTTTCTCAGACAGAAGATTTGAAATTAATTTAAATTTATGTCTTTGGATTTGTCTTCTTTAATTTGGCATGCCTACTAACACACAAAACACAGTGGGGGAACATAACTTGATTGTTTTAATCAACATAAATACATGGCATTGGTGGAAAAGAGACAAAAGAGAGCAACGTGGAAGTGGAACATTTTCGTATTTAAAAAAAGTTGCCATATGAGTGAAGTGACATGACAATGACAACTGAACATTGTACCATTAGCCTGTGTATTAACATGGATAAACCCTCTCAGACATCACTCATAGGTTTCCTGAAGGGCAGTTTTGAAGCCCCGGTGGTGGATCCAACTGCTTCCACCTTGGCAGTGTCTTAATCCAACTAACTCCAGAAAATCAAAATTAGGCAAAGACGTGGAGCATTTATGTACTTAAAGATTTAACCCTGCTACATGTCTCTGTTATTGGAAAATAAAGCTAAAACTAATTCAACTGCACTTGCCAGAGAAAAACAATTCTTTGAAAGAGGAGTAAAGGAAGCCATTTACACTTCCTGTTCTAAACACGGCGGGGTGGGCTGAGAGACTACCTGTTAGCCATTTACAACACGGTCTTAACATGTGTCCCCTAAAAGGTTTCCTCCTCATATACACCTTGAATGTGGGACACTTGTACACCATCAAGTATTTCAGGGCCAGGTTAAAGTTTGACAATGCAAAATGTGACTTATTTACGATTGTATAATTTCTGATAGATGTAAAAGATGCAAATAACGAAACTCTTAACCCTTTATAGGGCACTCTTTGAAATACTTGGAAATTCAAAATTTCAACCCTAGAGTGTTATTGAGGATGTAAGAAGAATTGTTTACTTTTGTGAAATTTTTTGGAAAATCAAGGTCAATGAAATTAGACCATTAGAATATAAGTGCTTAACATTGGGCCATTTCTTCGTGGTACTTAATAAAGCAGTTAGGCTCAGCGTTCATGCAGAGGTGGACCTTGCAGAACACATTTGACCTGAGGATGTTGTGTTGATCTTTGCTGATTGAAAACCACATACCTCTTCAACCTCACTAAGAGGCACGGGGATGCGATTTAAAAAGTGTGCTGAAGTTACCAAATACGGTTCCTTGCCCCATAAAGGATTAAAGGATTAAATAAAGGTTGCATCCAGGAAGTAGGATGGTCCATTTTGCTTTATAATTACTGTATATGTTTCCTGGCATTTATTTCTGGACATTGATGGTTTGTCAGAGAACCACTAATGGTGAAAGAAGAGAATACCACCAGTCTGGTCATAACAAATAATTAAATTGGTGCATGAGAACAAAATAGTTTTTTTGATGTTTATTTCTGATGTAAAGTTGGACATTTCAACATTGGGGTTGCCTCAGTTTTGGTGTCAACCTCAAGTGGCCATTCAAGAAACTGCAACTTCCTCATTAACTCAGTTTATCTTGCCCCTTGCTGAGGGAGTTGCAGCTCCTTGAAGGCCAGGGGTGTGGAGAGAAGGAATCAAGCTATGTAACATTTACACTTCTCTCTTTTTATTACACACTTAATGATGATACACCGCCGTGCAGACAAGCTACAAACACCTGCCACACACCTTCAGATTCCTACCCTAGCATTCTCCTGCCTCTTTGTGTTTCCTCATCCCTTCGTGCATGTGTGTGATGACAGACACGCTAAATGAAGGGCAGCGAGCGAACCAAATCTGATGCAGCCAGTCTGCAGATTTCCCACTTTGGGAGCGGATTATAAACCGGAGAGCTGCACATCCATCCTTCTATCTCTGACTAATTGGCGTGTCATAATTGCGACTCCACAAAGCTCTGTAATGTCTCGACGGTGAATGGTGAAAAGTGGGTGTTTTTGCACCCCGCGCTCTAGTGTCTGCAATTTTGGTGAGGAAATGTGGCGTTTGAGGCCTGCAATTTGATACTTCTGGAAACCAAAAAAGCTCAGATCAGGGTTACAATTCCACATAATTAAAGCCCAAGAGCGTCCAGTAAGTCACTTCTCCTTTTCCTTGAACTGGGAACATTATGTAGATGCACGGAGATCTGAAGAAACCCGCTCGCAAGACCACAAACAAGCGTAAGGAGGTGATATCCTCAGCACAGAAAAGTGGTATAACTGTAAAGGATGCAACAAAACTTTCCAGGGAGTTTATGGTAGTTTCACATAAGTCATATTTGAGCTTGGTCTCAAGTGCTGCTCCATGTACATGATGAAATGGCCTTTTAAGTACTCTCAGAGGACCCAACACTTCAAGGGCTTCTTAGAACCCGCACCACTGCCTTATATCACCCCGGGAGAGGGAGAGAAAAGAGGGCCAAAGAGAAATAGAAAGAGAACGCAAGAGACAGCAAGCAAGAGGGAGAACGCTCTCAAACCAAAATGCAAAAGAGTCATAGGGGCTGAGATGAGCAGAGAAAACCTCACAGAGAAAAAGAAACTCAAAATGAAAGAAAAAAAAAACTTTTTCTCTGAGCTGATCCTCAGATCAGATGAGATAAGAGCACAGTAAGTTCACTCTCTGCTCGCAGCTGAGTTCAGGCATTTCTTTTTTTTTTTTTTTCCAACTTAGTGAATGTAGGACTAAAAGGAGGACCAGAGGAAGAAGGAGGCAAGAGCAGCAAGAGCGTGCCCACTAGCTTTTAGTCGGGGAGCCTAATGAGTTCCTGTGGGATGGAGGCCGACTGTCAATCATCCTCATTCTTCTCCAACACTATGCCGTGTCGTCCTGTACACGCAGAACCAAGGGGCATGAAATAATTAGAGATGGCCAAGCCGCCACAGTGTGACTCGGTTGTCTGGCAGGGGGGAAGGAAGTCACAGTGTGTCTCGCTGGCGTGAGGGGACATTTGAAGGCGTTGGATCGTGGCGTTGGAAGACACTGTACCCGCCTGCGCGACAATGCTCGAATAATGTGACACTGAGGTAATACTGTTTCAGGATGTTGCGTAATGTCGCCATGATCCCTCACTCACCGCGATGGTGATGAAAGAAAAAAAAAATGGTGAGCAATGGATTCGGCACATGATGAAAGGGAGTCCCTGCTGATGGGGCAGCTCGGTTTAGACAGAGGACGGAGGAGAATGAGCAGGAAAGGAGGGCGAGTGGATGAGTGGAAAAATGTCAAAAATATTGTTGCTGCTTTTTAAAAATAGAAACGACACTGGATGGGCAGATGCTGCACATCGAGCTTTTTTTTTTTTAAATCAAATATTCATCAGTAGTCATTTTTCTAATGAACCAAAGCGTGCAGGGGTTGATTACATAGAGCGTGTAGTCAATTAACATTTCTGTACCATCCCCATTTGGGCTTAACCTCCTTTTTTTTTTTTTTTTTCCGTCATGTACGCAAATAAGGAAACACATAAAGAGGAGGAGAGGGAGCTGTGGGAGCGCCGAGCCAAAACAAAATGAGCCATCCCCGAAACAATACAAGAAGAGGATTTAGCAGCATCTGCATGTGAATGGATGCTGCCGAACATCCGCAGCAGCAGCAGCAGAACCAGCAGCGAGGGCTTTATGTAACTGCTGATGAACAATGTCGCAGATCGGGGGAGGGACAGCTCAGATGGTCGTGTGATGAGAACTATGTTTATACTGGAAGCAGCATTTGATCTGTATGACTGTGCAAATCTATATTTAACCATAATAGCTTCTCAGACAATTCAGTAATTAAAGGTAAAGGGAAGCTGAGGCTTCTGTGAAGGGTTGTGGTGCGGTTTTTTTATTCCTAAACAAAGGACTGACTGGAGTGAGTCCTGAATGACACACGTGAGATTTGTTTTTTGAACTGACAGCATAGTTCTTTCAAAGATATTAGAAATCACAACAAATTCCTGAGCTTCCAAACCAATACTTAAGACTGGGTTTTGGGCAAAAACAAAATCGTTGCCAAGTTTAACAAAAATCGATTTTTCAAATTGAGCTCCATTTGAAAGATCTGACATCATGAAATCTCCAGATTGCGTCCTCTCGTTGGGGATCTCGCCGCGGTCTCGCCAGATCGCGCAATGAGATTACTCCACAAGTGAATGAGAACCAAAACATGATACAAGCTACAACTCTGACAGCACCGTGGAGACTGAAGGCTGATGTGTGGCAACACTTTGGATTTAAAAAGTCTGACGACAGCCATGTGCAAGATGTGCCAACCGGAGGTAAATTCTTGTGGAAATACCACGAATGTCTGAAAACCACGACAACATTATTAAAAAAAAAATAAAAAAAATAGTAAGAAATTGTTCATAACTAAGCAAAACTGTTTCGAAACTACAATATTTATAGTAAAAAGTCAATTTTTCTCACTGGGATCTTTTAAAATGCCAGTTGAGACAATGAAACACAGTTCTGGAGGTTCAGCTGGTTCTTGTAGGATGCCAAACGCTGCACAACAGTTTTTAATAGTCACAAGGGCACCTACTGTGTCCTTCTCTGTGGCTGTTGCGTAACGTGGGAAGCGGATGAATCACAGAGCCCGTAACTCTTCTGTTCTGACAGAATTCGTCCAGTGACTCCGATAGGAGCCGCAAGCTGAAACGTGTCTGCGCTTCCAGTGTTTTGACAAGCTCATACCTCGTTGTCTGCTCCATGCACCTCGGGAGTAGGCGAAGTGGCACCAGAAATCCAGACTGAAAAGGCTTATCTAATATGGGGCTGGTCTGGAGAGATGGCTGACCAAAGAGACGTCCAGTTTGAAGGACGTTTTGCGAACAACCGAGGCGGTTGCGGTTGCAGTTTTTGTTGCTCTAATCTGGTTGCAGATGCATCCAGTGTTACTTTGGTATGCGCCCTTGAAGTGCTTCTTGCAAACTGAAACTAACTGAGAAGCAGTTGCGAGGTAAAACGTATAAATGCAGTGTTCATGTTTAAAAAATAATCTACCAGGGATGCATGTGTGCAAGGCATAACCTTCTCAAATAAGCCTGTGAACCTGTGCTTTTTTTTCTTCTTTCACATGGGACTAAAAGACAAAATGGACACGGCCTTGGGGGACAATTCCTGATCGGGTTCTTATGGTTAATAATTACTCCATTACAGCTACATCATCATGGGAACATTGATAACCACCTGAGTAAGAACTGTGGGGGGGGGGCATAATCACAGACATTTTTCACAGTCCAGCTTTGTTGACTCATCCATCCACCCAAACCTCCACACTGCTTCCTCCTTCTGAAGAATCCTTACAGCTGCTAAAGGCTTTTCCTCAAACATTTCTTGCCAGGACAAAGTCAAATTGACTTTTTCCTGACAGCGCTGCACAGAACCAGGGAAAATGAGGAAACCAATAAGCTGGCTTTAAAAAAAACATTTAAAATATTTGTTTTAACTGCGTGGGTTCTCTCCGGGTACTCCGGCTTCCTCCCACCATCCAAAGACATGCTGGTTAGGTTAATAGGTGATTCTAAATTGTAGGTGTGAATGTGAGTGTGAATGGTTGTCTGTCTCTCTGTGTTAGCCCTGCGATGGACTGGCGACCTGTCCCGGGTGTACCCCCACCTCTCGCCCGATGACAGCTGGGATAGGCTCCAGCAGACCCCGCGACCCTTAACAGGAATAAGCGGTTACAGAAGATGAATGAATGAATGAATATTTGTTTTAAACTATGTCGATTAATTTCCTGTCAATTGCGTAACTGTTCCGTAAAGTATAAACACACATAACATAAGTCACACTGTCTGCTGTTTAGACTGCTGTGACCCATCCAGAAGCCAGTCCGAGTGAGCAGCCAGAGAGCCACAGAGGTTAACGGATGTCTTTTTCATTCATTTAGTCCCCCCCCCGCCCAACACCGCTAACATTCCCAACTGTTTGCTAACCTGCCTCCCATACTTCTCCAGAGGCACTGACACATAGTGAAAACACCCACAGTCCGGGGTTAATTACACGTCCATCGCTCAACAAAAACACTTCATTGTATCCTCTTTTGGTTTGCGTAAAAGAACTGCTGGCAGGGATGAGCAGGAGCGTCTGCGCCAGGGACGATGGGATGGGCGCTAGCTCAGGGGACGGAGTGCGAGGGTGTAGAGAGCAGCCAGGGTTGCCCTGCGAGGCGGGGCAGGAGAATTGGCCCGGGATCTGAAGCGGTGGTGTGAGGACGCTGGGGAGGTGCTCTATCTGCGGGCGCAGAGCCAGCTGTGATCTAGCGTGCTTCCCCGTCAGACAGGCCAGTAGCTCCCTGAAGCCAAGAGGAGAGGGGAGAATTTAAAGCTCGCAGTAACAGAAGAGTCATAAAAGAAAATGTGTCATCACTGCTAACTGGAAGCAGAAATTTAAAAAAAAAAAAAACAGGTGCAAAGAAATAAAACGTAAAGGCTGCAGAATTATTGTTTATGAGTTAAGGCTCTTTTAGAGTACTGCAGGACATAGACGCCATAAGTTACACATGCTGCCAACGCCGGTGTGAGCCATTTATACTTGTGTGCTCGTCAGTCTGGCTCACTCTGCGTCAACGCCACCCAAACGCTAGTCGGCGCTGTGTCTTTTTTGACAGTCAGGTTCATTTTTGTTTCTACTTCCTGCTTCACTTTCAACAATGGCGACTGAAACTTTCGCCGAACTTTCGCCGAAGACGAGTCATACAAATGTTTGTATCTCCGAACCTCCTCGGTTAACCTTTGCTCGATGTGATCCATCTTTATTGATCCAAAACAATCAATTTGAAAATTGCGGAGATGGAGAAACAGCCAGAAATACTAAAGTGGAATCACGCTACTACCAAGTGGACCAATCGCAGCTCTTCCGGTTACATTTCTAAGGAGGTGGCCAGTCATGGCTGTGGCCAGAGCTGAATTATGTTACCCGGCTATCAAACTGTTTAATTCATTCAAGTGAAACTAACCAGCCAGTTTAAAGCCGTGCAGCGCTCCTGCTGAGTCAGCTGCCTGTCCATTTGTTGATGAGGTCAAACAACTTTCGTGGTGATCACAGATATTGTATTAGCGACAAGAGCATTCACCCCATCCACACACACATAAGCAAACAAGCACTGACCCCAGCAATCAGGAGAGCAGTAGCTCCAATGTGGAGTCATTATTAAAAAAAATACTGGGAACACAACAATGTCTACGCTACGGATATGCTTTCAGTTAGTAGAAGGCCAAAACCAGTATTTCTGGACCACTTCTATTTATGATCCGATCAAAGTGTCTTATTAGTTTCACATGTGGATGAATCAAATGTTCCTTTTCAGAATAACTACCAGGACTATTTTGATTTCATCATAACATACACTGAGGATTCAACACAAATCAAACCCTGTCAAGAAGCTGTCTGACCTCACGCCTATCAATATTTAACCCTTGGAGTGTGATTCATTCATTCATAAAAACATAACATGGGCAGCTACTTTATGAACTTATTAACTTCCTCTCTCCCCATCCATTTTTAATGGAGGGCAAACCCACAGTTTGTTGTCGCACAGTTTAGATCAGATTGTTTGGCCATAACTTTGTGTTAGGCAAGACTGTTGGCATCAGAACAAACCGTTTTGCCCCCAACCTCACCAACTGTGACCGGTCATGTATCTATCATATGAAGATCAAGATCATTGTCAGCGAGACTTCTCTCTGCTCGGTACACAGGAAACACATTTAATTATGTGTATCGATGCAGTGCTCCTTCCCCTGCTTTTTCCTGTTAATTTATTTTTTTCTTGTTGTTTTTCCCTTTTTGATTGAAAGATGTTTGAAAGGTGTTTGGATAGCGGGCATCGTGTGTCGTCCTGATCCTAAAGAGATAGAATTTCTGAGACAGATGTGGAACTTTGGCCTGTGTAACATTTCTGTAACTTCAAATCTCAACGGCTCCTTCCCATTTGCCATGTAGTTTTCACAGACAGTCCTATATCTTAAGTTTTTGTGTAAGTTTTTGACAGCATGAGGCTACACCGATCGGCCACAACATTAAGACCACCAGGACAGGAGAAGATAATTACAGTGATCATCTTGTGACAATACAATGTTCTGCTGGGAAACTTTTTGACCTGGCATTCATGTGGATGTTACTTAGACATGTAGCGCCCACCTAGACCAGACCAGGCACCCCCACCCCATAGCAATGACACTCCTTGATGGCAGCAGCCATCCCCAAAAGGCCCATGTCCATTCTCTGATGAGTCACAACTGTTTTGGAGGCACAAGGGAGACCTACACAATGTTTGGAATGTGGTCATAATGTTATGCCTGATGCCAACAATAAAACTGGAAGTCATTTAAAAAATACTTTTAGTCTGCACAGATATGCAGGTTTGCATGTGTCTGGATGGTATTTACTCCAAAGCTAATACAAAAAGTAGAAGTGCAAAAAAATTCCTATTTTGAACTGGATGCTATGTCCATGCTCCTTGAGGCTGGGACTCTCTGCACTTTGTCTCAATCTCTTAAATGAATTTGAACTTACTGCAGTGCACATTATCTCTCCCCCTCAACCATCATCTCCCTTCTTCTTTTTTTTATTTTTTTGCTTTTCTCCACTTTTCTGTCTTTCCAATTTCTCCCTCTCGGCTCTTTTGCCTTCTCTTCTCCCGTCATCTCCCTCATTTCTCCATTTCTCTCCCCTTTCTCCTCGGCCTCTGCTGTCCCCAGGGGGTCTGAGACAGGCTAGGAGATTCGCTGTATGTGCCGCTGTCATGGCCCGAGCTCTCTGGTTGAGGAGCCTTTGATGGTGTTGGGGATTATTCATCCTGTTCGTTGGGCCGTGTTCCACTGTCACACAGCAGCAGCATCACATGCGTGTACAGACATACACATAAAGGCACACTCTTGAAAAATAATTGCACCAATATTTTTTTTTTTTTTAAACTTTTTCCATCGCAACACTTTGATGTTGGGACTGCTGCTATTATTGGGATATAGTAAAGTCATAATGTAGTGTGTTGTTGACTCTTAACTCATCAAGATGGTGCAGTCATTATTTACTCCATATTTGTCTTGTATGATGCAGGCATACAGATTTTGGCTATTTTAAATTTTACTCTTTTCGAACTAAATGACAAACATCTCACCACACTGACAAGAATATGTGGAGTCAAATAACAGGTAAAATAATAATCTACATGCTGAAATTAGAATTAGTTTACAGTACTTTTTACAGCTTTAAGTTTTACACAAACTTTTGCAAAATGAAACATCTACTCCAACGACACATGCTTCTAAAATTCATCTGAGACGGAGTTGAGGTGGACATTATGTGGGTTTCTAGGTCCACAGAGTGCGTTTACAATTGAGGAAAAGTAAAAAAAAAAAGGCGAAACACACTGATGCGATGAGCTTTCAGAACAAATTACTTCGGTGTGTCTGCCCTTGGCTGAGTATCGAGAGCTCCGTGAGTCCAGTCCAAATGTATAACAATCAGGCAGGATGCTTATTGATTCCTACACATGGTTTGGACTTTCATCCACACCGGTGTCTGCACAAAAGTTTATGTTCTGCAGATGGGTGCTGCAAAAGTGTAGCCTTGCTTCACAGGAGAGAAAACTGAGAAATGTAAACGTGCATTCAATCACGGAAGTCCGTTTAATGGGTTTTTGATAAATGATTAAAGCTTAAATAAAATAAACTATTTTTTATAAAAGATGTCTTGCACTATGCAGCACATAACCCTACACAGCAGTTTCTGGCCCAGCAATGACAAAAAAGTTAAGGTCACTTCCCGGAAGGCCAGGTTCAAATGTTGATGACTCAGGCCACGTCCACACGTACGAAAACGATCTTTTCCCTCTCCGTTTTCGAGGGCATCGTTTCAAGAAATATCCGCGTCCACACAGGTCCGTTTCAGCACGACCGAAAACGCTACTTCATATTCCCGGCCTATGGGCGGCGCTGTTTCAGTTTCATAAATTCACCAAAAACGGAGAGGAAGAGGCGGAGCACGCGGACTACGAAAACTAGCATGTAGTCCGCCATTGTTGTTGATGTTGTTACGAGACGTCTTGCGGGAGGTGGAAGGCTGCTCGGGGGTGTGGCGATGACGTCATCGTTTTCCC
>JASGAT010342604.1:0-19065 GCA_030220025.1 Chelon auratus | reverse complement strand
CTATAAACTATGTTAAAAATATAAAGTGACCTGTTAGAAATATAAATATAAAGTGACCTGTAGAAGTAGAAGGTTTTTGTTTTGTTTTTTGTTTTGTTTTTTTTAAATATGAGAGCTACAAATGGGAAAAAATGAATGAAAATCACAGTCACCACATGTAGCAGAGGTAGACAGACATGGTAATGACACAGTGTCCAGTAAGTAAGTGCAAAAAGTTATGACCATTGTCTATTGTGTCTTCTGCCATCACTGAGAGCTGTTGTACAGTCTGATGGCCAGGGGGACGAAAGAGTTTTTCAGTCTGTTGGTGGAGCAGGATTGTTTATTATTTTATTTTAGTTATTATTAGTTTATTATTATTAGTTTATTATTTCATAATGTATTCACAGGTTCCTAGTTAAAACCATTTAGAAATAATAGCCAGAGCAGCAATAGATAATTGTATAGATGCTGCACAAAAGACATAAAAACTTTTCACAATTTTTGCCATCCCGTAAATAATTTACTCTACAATTGAATTGAGTCTAATTGAATAATAATCCTTCATTTGAATCTCCTACACACACACACTGTTGTCTTCATTTACTTCACTTTTCACTTATCGGTGAGCAGATGTCTAATGACAAAGAATAACTGAGAACAGCTGAGCTCATAAAATAATTCTCTCGCTTGGACAGAAGTATTAAAGCACAGCGGGGCACACACCAAAACGTGTAGGCTGTATGTCACACTATATGTTTACTACAGTATCCTACCGTGCGCTGCTGCCTTTGTGTCGCACTTCCCTCTGGTGTGATTAAACACACTTCTGTTTGTGTTACATTAACTAAACCCTCCAGTATACGAGGTGGTGACCATCACAGGTGATGAGAGGGGAGCGGGCACTGACGCCAACGTGTTTGTCACTCTTTTTGGAGACTATGGCATCACGCCCAAAGTCCACCTGGCCAGCAAGTAAGTCCTCTTCAGCCTAGATGTTAGCTCACCTGTACATCAAATGTAGAGCAAGTAGTTAACTCAGTTATAATCTCAACATATTTAATTTAATTACACTTGAACTAAATCTTTGTATTTTTCTCCACAGCACAGAAAAGAGGTATTTATTTCTTAACCGTATGCAGTGATTTTGGTGTAAATCAGTTTGCATGATGGGATTTGATGCATGATTTGCAGATAGATTACAAGGCTTTTATATTTTACAACACACCTGGTTTAATTGTCTGGAATACATGTTTATTTTCCTGGATTTCTAAATTTTCCATTTGATTCTTTTTCATGTTTTTTTTGGCGTGAAAGATAAGTGAAGAGATGATGAAATTTTTTACTACCACTACTAAAATTTTTTACTACTTTGTGATTTCAGGAGTCGCACGGCATTCGAAAGGGCCAAAACTGACGTGTTCAGAATTAGAACTCACAATGTTGGACCCTTGAAAAAGATACGGTATGTTAGACCCTTTCAGACGTTTCACTGATCCGGGTTGTTTTTCCACCTGAAGGCACTAAATTGCTTTTTGACCTTGGCCAGACATTGTTGACCTCAGATCAGATATTTGCAGATTTTTGTCCTCCCAATGAATTAGTTTGCAAGGAGTTTGCAGATGTTATTCTTCTGTTGCTCCAGGATTGAGCACGACAACACTGGCATGAGCGCCAGCTGGTTCCTGGACAGAGTGGTGGTGACAGATGTGATTCGACCGCACATGAGGTTCTATTTTTCCTGCAACAACTGGCTCAGTAAGGTGGAGGGAGACGGCCTTTATGTGAGAGACCTGCTGGGCACCATGGATCCCATGGACAGGCCTAAGTGTATGTATGCACAGATATACGTTGATCAGCCACAACATTATGCCTGAAAAGACAAATGATGTAAATAACATTCACCATCTTGTGACAATACAATGTTCTGCTGGGAAACATTTGGACCTATCATTCATGTGGATGTTACTTAGACATGTACCACCTACCTAGACCAGACCAGACATCCCCATCCCATAGCAATGACAGTAGGCTGCAGACTGACACAGGCACACACACAAAAACGGTTTTGGAACAACTCAGAAAACATGAAGCACAAGGTGTTGAACTGGCCTCCAAATTCACTAGATCCCAAACCGATCAAGTATCTATGGAATGCACTGGAACAAGCCTGATCCACAGATCCACAGACCCATAGGACCCAAAGACCCCACATCAACAACATTCTGAGACCTACACAGTAATAGGAAGGTGGTCATAATGTTATGCCTGATTGGTGTATGCTTCATTTAAATATTTACTGGATGTAACAATTCTCCTTTGATTAATTAAGTCACTGCAGACAGACCCAGAAATCGCTTGTGGCTGTCAAAATATTTTAAGTTTGTGTATAAAGTTTGTCACTATTTTTCTAACTATCTTTTCTAATTTTCCAGATAATAAATATATAGTGAGTGTGTTCACCGCAGATGTAAAAGGAAGTGGAACAGACGCAGATGTCTTTATCAATATCTTTGGGGAACATGGAGACACAGGTAACGCATGGGGTTTTCATTCATATGTGGTCACATACCAGCGTGTGATTAATGCCATTTTGAATAAAGTGCATTTTAATCTGCAATTTAGTGGAGATATTTTTATAACTGTTTTTGTCTCAGGCGAGAGGCGACTTGACAATGAAAAAGATAACTTTGAAAAAGGCACAGAAGACAAGTTCACTATTGAAGCACCAAACCTGGGCAAAGTTAGGAAGATCACCATTGGCCATAATAACAAAGGCTCCTCTGCAGGATGGTTTGTGGATAAGGTAAGAATATATATATTAAATATTAATATAAACATTAAAATTAAAGTACATGGTGGTAACACTTTAAAACAATGCCCCCTTGTCACTTAGTACTGAAGGAATGACATGCATTAAGTTTTATTTATTACACCGTGTGTACCTTTAAGCTTTTTGTCTTGAAACTAAATTCAGTCTTAGAGTCTTCTCAGTTCTGCCTCTGCAGTGGTACTTAAGACATGTGATCCTCTAAGTTCCTGCCATTCTTCTTATCTGAGACCAGTGTCCCTGCTCGTCCAACACGTAGAGCGCGCACATCCGAGAGATGAGTTCATTCAAACAGACACATACAGTGTCTGCACACACATACACACAAACACGGGACACACATGTCGTCATTCTACCCTCTGTGTAAAGGGAAACCGTGCTCCATTAAGGGATTGCCTTACAGCAAACAGACAGATGAGTCAGTAGATTTGTTTGTTACTGCAGCAGAGACTGACACCAAAGATCAGCAGTGACAACAGTAATAAATCATATTCAGTTTGCGTTTCACTGGGTTTTGTTCTGCCATCGAATTTAACTTCACGTTTAGGATTATTATACCAAGTTGTATTTAGGAGTTAATTTTGTTTTTCTAAATAAAACGTTTGAGAACTTTGAAGTTTAAGCTTCTGTAGATAATTTAAATGTTTCAGAGACATGGTGACAAACACAGAGAACGAGTTGATTTAGTCCGTTGTCAATTTGCCACGGTTAATTTATTCATAAAATACGTTTAAAAACAAAGCATGCAGTCAAAGCATGCAAAAAGAAATATACAAACACACAGTCAACACAAAAACAAATACAAGGAAGACAAAGATTTTAATTATTTCATACAATTAATGAATTCGAATGCTACGAATATGCAATTAAACTTCCAATTTCATTCATTATATGTCAAAAGGGTGGTCACAGGCACAGAGACATTCATGCACAAACATGCAAAACAAGCGATTAAGATATAATTAGCAAATACAACAAACTAGACTCATTGCTGTTACTCGGACAGGTCCATGCAGCCCTCCTGGATTAAACTCAGGCCAAGGGCACAAAGAGAGAAGATGGGAGAACCTCTTAAAAAAGAAGAGCCACTAAATGGATATTGAATGTTTTGCCTCCACATTGACCAAAAATTCAGTTAGCATTCTCACTGAGAAAGTGATGTCTGTCTTTACCTTTCTACTGGAACAACAATACAGAATCAGTACTGTGATTTATATTCAGTACTAGAGTGCTTCAGTGTAAATGTTAAAAGATGAAAAGATTATGAACCAGAACTCTGTATAGTCTGTGTAGTAAGTATTTTAAATCTTCGCTGTTATCAGTGTAACCAGTCATACTCAACACAGTTTAATAAATATCTTTTTCTTCTTTGTTTCTTTTTTTTTGCAGGTATTATTGGATGATTTGGGGAACAAAACAGTTTATGAATTTCCCATCAGTCGTTGGTTTGCCTTGGATGAGGATGATGGGAAGATCCAGAGGGACATTTTGGTCGGCGGGAGCCAGCCCACAGGTGAAGATAAACTTCAAATGTGTTTCATTCAGATTGTGTTGAAATATTCATCCTATTGCCTGGACTGGAAAACATGGCGTGTTTTTGAGACGGTCACCCTTCTGCTATCGCACAACTTCGGGGACAACAGATGCTGACAAAGCTTTCCAAACAGCCTGTCGTGTAGTCATTAATTCTTGGGTCAGGCTACTAACGTTTGGATCTGGGCGATCTGGTTCCTGCTCAGCTCCTTCGGAGTAGGGCTTCTGTGAACCGTAGTGACCCGTTGGCACCGTCTCTGATGGCCTGACATGTAACTGTATCCACCAGGTATTGTGTACAACGTCCAGATTGTGACAGGAAACATCCGAGGTGCTGGGACCAACTCCAAAATCCACATTGTGATGCATGGCACGAAAGGCATGAAGAACAGTGGCAAGGTAATTAGAGGTTACAAGAAACAGAGAAGGCCACTTATACTTAATTCACAAACAATGACTGGAGCAGACGCCATTAGTTTTTATTTGTCTGAGACAGAGTGGTCAAAGGCACGGCATTTAACTTGAATGTCAATCTGTTCTGCTTAAGTGAAATGTTTTTGCTTTGTGGTGGTGATATTTGTGGTGCTAAATAGTGATTTCTTTGTGCTGTTCACTGCATTTCACTGCATCACCTTAAAAGAACATAATAAGCAAGCAGGGTCACTGTAACACTCTGCAAAGCATCTGTGAATAAACTACCTTTTCATTTACTTTGACTTTTCTCCAGGTGTTTCTGGAGGGAGGAAAGTTCGAGCGAGGCTTGACGGACATCTTTAACGTTGAGATTGCTGCTCTCCTCAGTCCCCTCAGTAGAGTCACCATTGGGCACGACAACGGAGGAGTCAGTGCTGGCTGGTACTGCGAGAAGGTGATATGCATACTTATGTGTACACGCCGCAGCCTGGTCATTTTCTGTAAATTAATTCCACTGAATTCATGGATTTATTTATTTTTTTGAAGGTTGTGGTGTACTGTCCGTTCACGGGGATAGAGCAAACCTTCCCGTGCGGCAAATGGCTGGATGAGAAGGAGGGAGACGGGTTGATAGAGAGAGAGCTCTATGAAATGGTGTCACTCAGGCAGAAGAGACAGAAGAGTGAGTTGAATTTCAATAAATGGGGCTAGTCGGGAGCAGCAGAAAATGCTGTCAATTTCACTTTGAACAGTGAGCAAAATAATTCAGAGGCCCGTCATATGTAAGACATTTGCATAATGAGTCAGCCAGCAGTCTCTTTTCATTCTGCTTTGTCTGATTGCTCGTGAAATGAACCCCTGTTTTAAAGAGCTGTAAATGCTTGTGATTACTACTGATCCATATACATCAGTTTGTGCATAAGGTTTAATTTCTTTTCTGTCTACATACATTTGTAAAGTGAATATTCTCTCATTGCCAGGCTGCATATCCCTTCACAATCACACAAATTGTCAGGAGCTGCCTGCTGCAATCCCTTCAATATGGCAGTTTCTGCCCTGAGATGATTTTTTAACAAGCAAAAATGCCATCTCAGGGGCTCCAGTGAAAAGTTGATGGAGCAAACTAGACTCGAACCTCTTGTCACTAACTACTTAAACTCAAGGCTGCTGCTGCCCTGAAAAGTGCAGTATGGTGTGTCAAGTAATGACATCCTTCCCAATCAAAGAGGATGATGATGATGTGAATTGTGTCCCCTCAGAGCACCCCTGGTCCTTGTGGATCTGGACGTCAGACATAGCCGGTGCAGGAACCGATGCAGAAATCTTGTTCCAGGTGTACGGAGAGAAGGGCAAGTCGGACGAGATCAAGCTGGACAACAAAACAGACAATTTTGAACAGGGGCAAATAGACCACTTTATGGTGAGTATCTTATAATAACTCACGTTAATATGAGCAACTCAGATAATGGCTTATAGGGTAATGACATCCTGGTGTCAACTCACAGGTTGAGCTACCTGATTTGGGAAATTTGACCAAACTCCGTATCTGGCATGAAAAGAGGAATCCTTTTGCAGGATGGCATCTAAAGAAGGTGAGAATTTCATGAAATCTATTAAATTAGCTCAGGTCGTGACATTTCTATGCATGTATTTCTTATTAATAGCTAATTTTTAGTTTGTGATTCCATAAAACTCCTATAAATCTCTTATATGTATGCCCACTTTTTTACCCCGAAATATAAAGGAGGTTCATACTGACGCACGTTTTAATGCATTGATAATCCAGACACCTCACATTTCAAACCAGACAAGCTTTCCAGCATTGTTTTTATTCAATCAGGCAACTCTGATGAAGACATTAACAAAGGACAAGTACACATTTCCTTGTGAGCGGTGGCTGGACACTAATGAAGACGATAATGAGGTCGTGAGGGAGCTTCCAGCCATCGGAGAGCTCATCGCAGAGCCGCTGCCCTGTACGTAAGCACGCACCTGTGTTCGCCATGAGCAACCAAAATTTGCTTTGCTGCATACGGAGGAGAGTGTAGAGAATGATAATGATAAATGATGTTCATCTGTCCTGTAGTGGTCAAGTACAGAGTCACAGTGTGCACGGGGACTGTCGGCGGTAGTGGCACAGATGCATCTGTTTTTCTAAATCTGATTGGAGACCATGGGGACAGCGGAGATCGGCAGCTGGTCAACTGCAAAAACAACATGAACAAGTTTGAGAAAGGAAATGTGGGTATATTCAGTGCATTCATCATTATTAGAAATAGTTTAACGATATTCCAGGAGGAAAACTGCAGCTTTGCTTTGTCATAAGCATCGTAGTTTTTGCTTCACCCAGGCTTTATTTAAAAATCAAAAGCGTATCCTTTTTACTCATTCACAATAGAGACAGTCACTAATCATTTTACATTAAATTTACCCAGTTAGTTTATTGTTGATCTGTTTGACTGTCAATATTACCCCGAGCTTAGAATAAGGATAAAATTAAATATTTTATTTTAGTATTTGTCACAATGTGTCTGTAGCATAAAGTGAATCATTTAAATCCTAAAGTGTTCTTTAAATAGCCACTTTATCTGTATCTGCTGATTCAAAAAAATCTGTCGTCACCACTCACATACACTTTTCTTTAAAACTTTGCTTTTGTTTTTCTGTGTGTATTTTCTTTGTCCTTCTAGTTGGATGAGTTTATAATCGAGGCAGTAGCACTCGGCCCGGTCCGCAGGGTGAGAATCGGACACGACGGCAAAGGTGGAGGCTGTGGATGGTTTCTTGAAAAAGTGGTCGTGAGAGAGGAGGGACAGGCTGAGTCCAGCGCCGTAGAGTTCCCCTGCAGCAGGTGCATTTTTTTCTCTCGGTCTTAATACAGAAAAAAAAAACGCTCATTTAGCACTTTATTTGGAAAACCGTTCAAAAGAGCCAGAATCTTTGGTTTCAGATGTCCTTTTCGACATTAATGCATCACATAATTCTTGCAGATTTGTTATCTGTGTATCACCTGTTCTACCACATCCCAAAGGTGCTCTATTGGATTCAGATCTGGTGATGGGGCTGGCCACTGAAGCACGACTCTTTGTCATAACTTTTGCTTTGTGGTCCATTGTCGTGCACATGAAGAGATTCATATTGTCAGCACTAATACTCAGACTGATGCATTCAAACACTGACCAGTAGTGTTAAAGGACTTACACCACCTTCAGTTTGTCCCTTTAACATAATACAGATAGTGGCATGTATTCATTCATGCTATTGATACCAAATAGCATGAAGTCTATGAGCCTCAGTTGAAATGGAGATTCATCGGACAGGGCTGTGTTTGTTGTCAACAGCATGGTTTGATGAATCTCTGTCCACTGCAGCCTCAGAAATGGAGTGGTCTCTGCTGCTTTGTATTTTCAGATGCTTTTCTGCTGAAGTTGTCAACCGTATTTATCTGAGTGATCAGCTCCAACCTGTCTGGCCATTGTCCATCTGTCCTCCCTCATCAAGACATATGCATTTGTAGAACGACCACTTACTGGAATTTTTTTTTCTGGTTTCCTGCACCTCTCCAAGTAAAACTCAAAACTGCTATGGAGAAATCCCAGTAGAAATACTGTTTCGGAAATACTCAAATCAGCCCATCTGGCACCAGCAATCATGCCTCAGTCAAAATAATTCATCCCATGTTTTCCCATTTTGATGTTTATGTGAAGATAAACTGAACCGCTGACCTGCATCTGCAGGATTTTTACTTATCGCACAGCTGCCACATGAATGGCTGATTGGATAATTACATGACTAAGCAGGTGTTCCTAATAAAGTGCTCAGTGAGTGTACACTGAATAGCCGTTATAACCACGGGTGTGAGAGTGTAACAGATGTTGCGAGAGTTTATTCACAGAATGCATTGTGCAGGTGGCTGGACCGCAACGAGGACGATGGACAGATTGTTAGAGAGTTAGTGCCATTCTCAGATGGACAGCGTCTTTACAGTAAGTTGGAGGAAACTGGGATTTTATTCAGCGCTTAGATTTCACTCTGACGCTTACGTTTGTGTCTCTGTGTGTGTGTCAGATGTCAACTATCACATCGCGGTGAAGACAGGCAGCATCCCGGGCAGCAGTTCAGACTCCGTTGTGTTTGTGAAGCTCTACGGAGAGAAAGGCGACACCAGTAGGATGATGCTGGTGGTCTCTGCCAACAACCTGGGGAACTATTTTGAGACAGGCCGCGTTGACATCTTCACAGTGGAAACCTTTGATATTGGACAGGTTCTCCCATTTCATGTTGACAGTACTAAGATGTAATTTACATAGTCAAAGATTCAGAAGTTCAGTTCATTCTGGGTTCACCTATGTTGTCAACATATCCTCATATCATGCTGAGGTACTTTTTCATTAGATTGACTTCAAACATCAGGGTACATTTGTTAGAAAAAGGAAGGAAGAAGGAAATTTTATTGTGATTTTTTGTAAAGTTGTGTCAATTTTTTATTCATCAAATCAAAATATTATCGTCCATTTGATCTTATTCCAGATCAACCGTCTGATGATTGGCCACACCAACGAAGGCATGCGTGCAGGCTGGTTCTTGGACAGCGTTCAGATTATGGTTCCGGTTGATGGAAAGCAATACATGTTCCCAAGTCACCGCTGGCTGTGCAAGGACGAGGCTGACGGCAAGACAGAGGTGGAGATTTACCCAAGCGAGATCCTGGACATGGAACAACGTAGGCAACACCCACACACTCAAAGAGACTACATACTGTTAATTCCTTATTCTTAAATTTACAGATTTTTCTTTACAAATATGCTTACACGTGCACACATAACTTTTGACTTTTGCTAATCTGCATTTTCCAGTGATTAACTATGAGATAACAGTTGTGACTGGAGATGTGATATTTGCTGGCACCAACGCCCAAGTATTCATCCAGATCTATGGAGACAACGGGAAGACGGAGGTCATCACACTCGAAAGCCGATCTAACAACTTTGAGCGGGACACCTCAGAAATATTCAAGGTATCATTTCATGTCCCTTCATCTCAGAAGTTCATTCTGAATCCCTAAGAAAATGTCCAAATGTTATATGTGGAGTAGAAACTTTGCAACTGTTTCCTAGATAGAGGCCAAAGACGTCGGCAAGATCTTCAAGATACGCATCGGTCACGATGGCTCCGGGATCGGATCAGGCTGGTTCTTGGAGACGGTGGATGTCAAACGTTTAATCATGGCCTTGGTGCCTAAAGAGAAGAAGAAGGATGACAAGAAAAAGAAGAAGAAAAAGAAGAAAGATGAGGAAGAGGAGGACGAGGAGGGCGGGGAGGAGATGAGGGAAGTGGTGCTGACGTATCATTTCCCCTGTTCGCGCTGGTTGGCGGGGGGCGAGGAGGACGGCGAGCTGGTGGTGGAGCTGCTACCTGAGGGTGCAGAAGAGCTGGAAGGTACGAAATAAACAACAAAATCTGTCACTTTCCAATGAGAAGGACATCAAAATCAAAATTATATGCAAAGCAGAGCAACATCAAATATGCAAAAACGTCCCTCAGTCCTTAAAATTTTCATTTTTTTTATATCAAGTCTAACATATTAAGCATATTTACTCTCCTTTGCTATCTGCACATGTAGTAAGTTACATGGGCACTGGTATAGCCCACCATCCCAACACTGAATTGGCTCATGGATGCATAATATATTCACTGGAGAAAAAAAGTATTTGCAACTTTAGGACAGCAGAGAGTATGAAGGTCTGTTTCATTCTGAGGAACACTTCTACTCTCTGTACTCCTCATTTCTCTTGTTTAGATAACCTTGGCCAGATTTAACAGCATGGACACTGTGCATAAATACAAGCAATTTATTTAATTTGCTGGCTGTGTGAACCAGGTATCCAACTGGGTTTTCTAACCCATTTTCCAGTGAGCACAAGTAATGTGTTCATTATTCTTTTTTTGTTTCCAGTTCAACTGCTGCCTGTAATCAAGTCTTTAGTCAGTCAAGGAGCTTAAATTAGCCACACATGTATCCACTGTAATTAAGGCACAGTAAAACAAGAAGAGCAAAAACCAAAATTGTAAAAGGCTGTTTTGTAAGTTCATGAGCTGATCGAAGTCAAATCTTCTTTGAGTTGATACCGTATATTTATACGGTAAATCCAGTGAGCGGAGCATTGTCCTCAATATTTTTTAAATGTGATATTTTTCATGCATTTAGGTTATTTCTTTAATATTTTAGGACATATTTCTATCTTGTACTGATTTGACACTGTTTCCTGGGTGGCATATGTGAGGGGTTAAAGAGGTGTTAGTAATTCATCCCTTGTGTTGTCTGACAGTCAACACCTATGAAGTGTGTGTCTTCACTGGTGACATGATGGGAGCTGGGACCGACGCCAACGTCTACATTAATATTTATGGGGAAAACGGAGACACCGGAGAGCGCTACCTCAAGAATTCTGACAACCTCAACAAATTCGAGCGGGGGGAGGTATGATGGGTCGGACAAAGGAATGGCTGATGACTTCCTAACTTAGCGAGGTTAAACAAGGGAATGGTGGGAAGCATGCGCCAATGTGATTCATAGAAATACATCATTTTTATTGCACCACTTGACACTCATACAATTATTCTCTCATTGACTTTCATTAGGGCCGCATGGCTTTTCACACTTTCCTGGAACGCTATCCGGCTGAAAATTAACCAGTAGTTAGTCAAAGATTCAGACACTTCCACGCAACCTGAGCCTTGCGCCAAGGTGTGGGTGGGAATGTACTCTGATAGGGTTACAAGCTCCACTGCAGGCAAGCCAGCTGTGACTGAGAGTAGCTTTGAGGAGCCCTCTGGATCATTGAACCTGTCCTCCTTTTACTCATTACTTTATCCACTCCTGTGAATTATTCATCTCTACATTTCACCTGGCTCTGTAGGTACACTAAACTCACGGATAATTAGGTTTATTTCTAATCCGTAGATCTTAAGCAGCATTAGGCTGTCTTTGTTACAAACCACAAAACCTGTGTTTGCTTCAGACAGAAATCAGCAAGCAAGCAGTTCAAATGAACAATATTCACATTAAAATTGTTTTTATCACATTACTCTTGCTACTAACCAAATGATTTTACACTGATATTGCTTCTTTTTGACTCTGTAAATTCCTCTTCCACAATGCCACCTTTCTCTCTGACCCTGTATTAGATGTCTGTCACAGAACAGTGTCTGGTTTCTGTAATTTGCAGGAGGATGTTTTCACCGTGACAGCTATTGATTTAGGTCCTCTGAAGAAGCTGCGAATCCGCCACGACAACACAAAGACTAACTCATCGTGGTACCTGGATCGAGTTGAGATAGTGGACACGAAGGATGATATAACGTAGGTGAAACCAGCATGTAGTCGTGTGTTCTGTTGAGTTATTCCTTAAAGCTTAAAATAAATAAAATATTTTTCTGCAACTTCTCAACTGATGGTGATGTAACAGCACGTCATTTTTGATTGAGTCACTGATCCGAGGCATTTTGTGCGTCTCTAGATACTACTTCCCTTGTAACCGCTGGCTTGCAGTGGATGAGGATGATGGGCAGATAGCCAGAGAGCTGGTTCCTGTGGATGAGGCCTTCATGAGGAAGGATGACGATGAGGACGGGACACGCACCACTCTGGGGCTCGAGCAGAAATGTAATACAGCTTCAAAGCTCACTCATCTCTTAGTAGAGACACAGGATAAAAGGAATCCCTCTTTAAGTATTAATCTAAGTGCTGCAAAACATGTAGGTGAAGATGAAGACAATGGGGGATTTGTGTATTGGTGTGAAGATAAAAAAAGCTTCAAAGCGCTGACTTGTTTAACTTATCTTACAGCCATGTCTACTACATACACTCTTAAAATAAAAACTGGAGAAAAGAAGTATGCTGGAACTGATGCCAACGTCTTTGCCATTCTCTTTGGTGAAAATGATGACACAGGTGCGATAATTCACCAGTGTCCCGGCAAATATTGTAAAAGCCTCGTGCTGTATGCTATTGACTAAATATTATTCATGTCATTCACAGGGATCGTCAACCTAAAGGCTTGTAAAAACTACAAGAATAAGTTCGAACAGGGGATGATTAATGAGTTCACCGTGGAGGCCGTGGACTTGGGCGACCTGGAAAAGATACGAATTGGGCATGACAACTCAGGTGGGGAAAGAAAACGCTTTACAACACACACACACAAAAAGACGCAGCTGCAGACATAATAGGCACACAGTAATAAACTGAATAAGGTTTTTCTTCTATCAGGGGGCTTCTCTGGTTGGTTCTTGGACTGGGTTGAGATTGACGCCCCCTCACAGGGTCAGAGACTGCGTTTCCCATGTGGCCGCTGGTTGGATAAAGGAAAGGACGATGGTGCGATTGTGAGGGATCTATATCCTGCGGAGCTACAGACTGAACTCTATATGCCATGTGAGTGAAACGTCAAGAAATATTATTCAAATCCATCGGTGTTCTAATCCATTAGGGAAAGTAGCAGAGCGCTGAAGTGCTTTATGCAAAATTTAGTGGGAATCATTAGCAGTAACATGTATTTAAAGCACTCTGTCTGCAGAACAAGCACCGACTCTGACCTGTTTGGAGTGTTTTAATGAGGAGGTGCTCTGCCTTTTAAAATCCTCAACAAAGGGACTCTTGATGTGGAACAGTGTTGAAGTTGTGGATGATGTTGCATCCATGTCACCTATGTTTTTTTCAATTTTAACGTGCAAAAAAAAGTAAAATATTGCAGATTACAACAAGAGCTCAAAGACCGAACCAGTGTTTCATTCTACACTGCACTTTGCCTCTTGACTTTTTTCTCATGGCTCGTGTCAGTCATATTTAATCAGCCGCATCACATCAAAACAGATCACCAAAAATAACTCGAAATAAATAGTTATTTCAGTATTAGTTCATATTTAGATTTAAATTAAAGTTAAAATATTCAAATATTCAAGTTAAAATTATCTCAGATTTGATTCATTGCTAGATTTTAAAAAATTTCCACAACGATAAAATGTTATAGTCCTGTATGCAGTACCTGCCAAAGAGCTCATACAATACTACAAATGTGATATCTTTTCTGTATAATATATGCTTAATATATGTTTTGCACGCACGTTTGCACGTTTTTGGGAGGTCAGGTGCTCCATAAAGTATCTCAGTCATCAAACAAACCTTCTCCTCTGGTGTTTCAGTTGTGCCATATGAGATAAAGATATACACCAGTGATGTGTTTGCCGCGGGAACCGACGCTGACGTGTTCATCGCCCTGTATGGACGTAATGCGGTGTGCACACAGCAGAAGCACCTGTGTGTCAACAAGCGAGAGCGACGTCTGTACTTTGAGAGGGGAGCCGAGGACATGTTCATCGTGGAGGTGAGCGTGTGGATTTGGACAATTACACAACCTTTAAACCAGTGGCTGTCTGTCTATATGTGCACAATAACTTGTGTTTTTACAGTTGGAGGATGTCGGTGATGTTATAGAGAAAATCAGAATAGGGCACGACAACAGGGGCACCAACCCCGGATGGCACCTCGACAGAGTGGAGATCAGACGACAGCTCAGGAAAGGAAAGGTAGTAAAAATCCACAATGATAGCACAGATAGTTTTACTTGTCTGCGCATGCCTTCATTAAATTGTACACTAATTAATATTTAAGCATCTTTTGGCTCACACATCTCTCAGATTTTTCTGTGTAAGATAGACACAGATGGAACCAGACTGGGGATTTATCTGTGTTTAATGGCAGGGTTCAGAGACGACCATTTTCCCATGTGAATGCTGGCTGGCCAAGTCTGAAGATGATGGAGAGACGGTGAGGGAGCTGGTCCCCTCGGACATCATCACAGAGAAACTCCTCAGGGATGGGACTCTGAAAACCACTGAAATTGAGGTGGAGGATGCTTTGGAGAGTAGGTTTACCCTAATTTCACTGGTGGTACTCAAGTTTAGGAAGGATTCTTGAGATTCATGCATTTGTTGTACGTTTAGCAGTGACTCTGCTTAAGTGGATTCGGACAAAGCTTCAGTGATCAGAAACCCTCCAGCAGAGCCTGAAATGTACAATATTTGAATAACAACAAGTTACTAATGAAGAATGAGGTCACAGAGCTGGCAGATGAGTTGCACATTTGTAGTAGTGGCCAGGTGGAATGAATTCCTCAGTTATTAGGCTCGCCGTTTGGGTCGTATGGTTTGAATTAGACAGAAAGGGGCTTGTAACTATAGCTTGCAGTATTTAAATACAAATCTGAGGTGCTTTGACATGATCTGTTGTACATTAAAGTAATTACCAGTAAGAATTAGCTCAGCCTAGAGCACCTATGCCAGAAAAATACTCCCACACATAAAATAACATTGACAAGTTTAAATCTTATCATTTTATTTTGTATTTCTTATCATTTTTAGAAATCGTGTACAAAGTGACATTGAGAAAAACAATGTGAAACAGTAAGGAAACTACAAAGGTTTTTTTTTTTTTTTTCACTTGAATCTGGTGCACCCCCTCAGCCAAAAGGAGATTCATAGAGAGCTTCAGCTCATTATTTTGCTGTTTTCGGCCTGCAGCATTACTGTTTGATTCGTCTCACATTTCACACGGCGTTGTTTTTAGCCGCTGCAGGGAGCTGTTTATAGTTAAAAATCTTCAAGATCCCACAAGTGCTCAGCTCTAAATAGCAGACAGGAGGTTGGAGACTAGATCCTATGGGTATAGGTGCACATACGTGGTAAATCACTACGTTCGGCACACTGAATGTGAAGGGATTAGTAGGAAGGAGCGTTTATGAACCACATTTTGAGACCGTATACTATATACTGCACATAGTTTTGGATTGAAGGCTGCACACATAAGCACAGAACTACCTAGATAGACCCAGAGGTCAAATTGTGCAGTTCAGTCGTAAAAAATTAAAAACCAAAAATTAAAAATCAATGTAATTATGTAATTCACCGCTGAGCTTTTCTTTCATCCCAGCGCACACCTACAAGGTGTCGGTGCGGACAGGTGATATGTACAGAGCGGGAACTGATGCCAACGTTTTTCTCACCATCTACGGTGACCTGGGAGACACGGGAGAACGCAAACTCGCCAAATCTGATAACAACAAGAACAAGTTTGAGAGAGGAGCGGTATGTGGGGAAAGGTGTGATACGTTATGTCACAATGTTGGTGTCTAAAGGCAACAAAATCGGCTCAATTGTCTTCTCTTCTTAGGTGGACAAGTTCACTATTGAGGCTGTGGACCTGGGGCAGGTGTTTAAGATTCATATTCGCCACGACAACTCCATGGTCGGGGCCGACTGGTACCTGGACCAGGTGGAGGTGCTGGATGTGGAGACAGAAGAGGTGTACATGTTCCTGTGTGAGCGCTGGCTGTCAAGAAAGAGAGAGGACAAACGAATAGAGAGAACCTTCTTCGTCAAGGTTTGCTAGAACTTTAGTTGCGGTTTCGCGAGAGTGCCGTATTACTGTGTTCCTTGAATTTGGTTTCCTGTTAACTGCTGTTACAGTGAAATCTGTCTCTTATGTGTCCGGCTCAGGGGTATGAGGGTGAAAGGAACACCGATCCAAATACCAAGAAGATGGCTCAGGCCAAACTAGGACTGGACAGAAACGCCAACAAGAAGAAAAAGAAGAAAAAGGTGGCGGTGGTCGAAGAGGGTCCAAGTAAGGACACAGCTATTTCTCATGTCCTCAACGTGGAGTTTGAGTATGAATCTGAACAATGAGCATCATTTGGAGCAAAGGCATACATAAAGAGACCTTCCAAAAAATGAGTCAGACCCTCAACATGAGACAACACCTGCAAGAAGACTCAATATAAACCTTCAGAAATACTATACAGTATAATCAGGGTGGTTAACTCTAAAATTTGAACCCAGCTAGTCAAAATTGACTAAAGAAATTCGAGGAAGTATAAAGAGTGTAGTATAAACAGGAACAATGAGTGGGTGTATGTCTTAGCCAACAGTAACAAATTTCTGAAGTCTACTATTTATCACGATCTCACAGTAATGAGAAGATTGTTGGAGAGATTAATTAAACAACTCTTTAAAAATATCCGATCCAGTCAGCCTGGAGACAGGGCACATTACTCCTCTGAAGGAGTCTGAGCAGTCCAAACATGGATCAGAAATTGCACTGAATGATAAATGGGAAAAGCAGTCCTTAATCGATTCTTCTCTCCCACCCCAGTCATCCCCTATCACTTCACCCTGTCCACGGGCATTGACCGGGATGCCAGCACTACAGCCAGGGTCTATGTCATCATCATCGGTCCCAACGAAATGGAAACAGATCGACTGTGGCTGGACCTGCCAGAAGGAAAGAAATCCTTCGCAGCTGGCACCATGGAGCACTTTGTGTGCTATGGGACTGACGTAGGAGAGATCAAGAGGGTGGAAGTGAGAATCTGGGACTGTCTCTGTTGCTAAATCTGTGTAACTGTCTTCCTCTCCGCTGCCTCCTCAGATGCACGGTTGTTACATTTTTTAATAAAGCCATTCTGGCTCAGCAATAATTAATTCTAGCTGTGCCTTCTGGTACCTTGATCAAACAAAATCAAATGATACAGTATATTAATCTGCAGTCCTACCCCCCCCCCCCCCACACACACACACACCCCTTCTCTCTCTCTCCGCTCTCCCATCTCATTCCTCTCCTGTCTCTTCCTCAGCTTGGCCACAACGGTGTCACACCAGAGAGCTGCTGGTTGGTGGATGAGCTGTCGGTTGCCGTGCCAACCAAAGGTATCAAGTACATCTTTCCATGTAAGTGCTGGCTGGCCAAAGACAGGGGGGATGGACTGACTGCCAGACTGTTGAATGTGTTGGACTCGAGCACGATCAACATTATCCGCAAAGTGAGTCACTGCGCCAAAAATATGATGTCTTGGAAAACATTCAGTTAATGTGTTACATAAAAAAATAAATAATTTGTCTGTTCTGTGTCTGTATTCCACGCTGCATTTGTTAGGTTGTTTATTCAGCCACAGTTGTCACAGGTGACACGCAGGATGCAGGAACCGACACCAGCATATTCATGACAGTGTACGGAGCCAACGGGAGCACAGAGGAAATGCTGCTGCCTAAAAATGAGGATAGGTCGGTCCTCCAATGTTTGTTTGTCTGCCCTCATACCACCACCCCTAAAGCTCCGTGATTTACATGTTATATCTCAGCTGTGTGATCTATATCCTGGGGTTGACAAATCTCATGAATATCACTGCTGACACTTTGGTTTTTGCACAGATTGAATAAATGATATTTAATATCTCATCATTGGGCCTCAGGAATTGTGTGATCTTTTAGAGATCTAAGCACAATTTCACTGATCTGACTCTAGCTTTATGTCAGAGTCAAGACAAGTGGTGAGAAAGCAAATGTTAACTACCACGTGTCCTGATATTTTAAAACTGACACATACACATTGCTTCATGCAGGTTTGAAAGAGGCCAAGAAGACACATTCATCCTGGAGGTAGACGACATTGCTCCTCTGAAGAAGATCAGGGTTCGGGTTGATGGCAGCGGGAGTCGCCCTGACTGGTTTCTCGATAGGGTAACCTAAACATTCATGGCTTCAGAATACAATATATGATTAAATATGTCACATAAATTGTGTCACAGAATTGGATGTAACTTCTGCACAATGTTCGTCTTCGTAACTCTCATAGCTGTGAAAACTTACTGAACTTCTGGTGCGGCGTGAAACACTGTTTGAACTAACCAGTTAAAATATATTCATCTACTTCATACTATAAGACTATGTTTGGTGCTGTGAGATATAATTAAAATCACAGTGATTTGATAACAGCCTTCTTTCAATGCCACAAACAGAGGTTTGTAGTTAAATCTATTATAGCTGTACTGCAATTAGATCTTTTCCTTAATTTGCTCAGCCCTTTTTTTTTTTTTGCAATTACACGCAGGCTTGAAAGTCTGTCTCGACAGTAAATGTCTCACTAAATACTTTTAAGATCCTGATGCGGAACCTGACCACAGAGGATGTGTATCTGTTCACCTATGAGAACTGGCTGTCCAAGAACAAAGGGCCGAAGAGGACGAAGGTGTGTGAGCTGGCGGCCGTGGTGGACGACGAGGAGATGGTGGAGACGACAACTTACATCATCCAAGTCCAGACCAGCGATGTTGGAGGTGCGTCACGTGGGTTTTGTGCAGTAATGTCCTCAACCAGGGGCGCCGAAAAGGGGGGGTAAAGGAGACGGATTCTAGGGGCCCATGATTGAGGGGGGCCCAGAGAGGCCCCTAATGATGATGAAATTATAATACAGA
>JASGAT010342600.1:0-23857 GCA_030220025.1 Chelon auratus | reverse complement strand
AGTAGAGAACACAAGGTACCAGCTACCCTCTCCACACTACATTAACTTTGACTGAAAGATTTATTGGACTTTAGGAAACACAGAGGAGACACTTGAGGACATTTAAGATCAGATCAGGACTCAGATCAGACGTTACTCAATATTAAAAGATCTGGACCCGATTGGGACATCCCTAGACACGATGACATGGATATGACATTACATTCGTCCTTCATCTTCTTGTCCTTCTCCATGCCGGTTTGTTAAACAGAGTTGCTTTAAAAACTGAGAATTCCTGGCTCCTGCTAATTAATACAATTAATGTATTTGGGTTTGAAGAACAAACCAACAGTTAATCCCATTCGGCTGCTGGACTTCAAGCATGTCGCACCTCAACCCACGGCCCATTTAATCCTCATGTCACGACAAGTGTTTCACCTCTGACACGGGATGAAAAACACCCGATGAGTGTAAACCAGAATCAGCCGACGTCTCCGTCAGACACTCAAAGCGCCAGAACCAGAAGTCTATTCACTAGCTCCTCTGTGAGTAGAAGAAGAACAGGCGACGCTGACAAACCAATTCAGCCACTTCAGCTTCTATTTCCCGCTGAAGGGAGGCTGCAGACGCTGCCCGCTGACAGCACTATTAAGACATGTCGGCACACTTGGCCGTCGCAGACGAGGTGTTCATACGTCTTCGTCTGGGGCCTGGACGCAGACCAGTCAGCCACCGCTCCAACACTTCACCGTGGTTTTATTACACTATAAGAAACCGAGATGGGTACATTGTTCATACTAAACGAGTCTCCGCCGTCACATAACACTTTAAAGGTTCCACACAGTCAAAGAGTCATGACTGAACCATCGACAGAAGCACTTTAGCTATCGTTATTTCTGTTGTGTAGAGATGTGAGTTTCCTGTTCCCATCTGTGAAATGAGACAATGGTGTTTACGGTCGAGGTCTGCGGTTACACAACATATGGCATAAATTGACCAGTAAATTATGCTCTGACAGATTGAAAGACTAATTATTAAAGCTGTTGGTGAATTTGGAGGACCATGGCAGAGTCAAGGCTCGCTTTGCCATATTTGCATATCCTTCATCTGCCTGGTGTGTCAACAAAGGCTCTCGCTCTCTGTCTCCACACCGGTGTATTCAAATGCAAAGCAAAGTGAATGTAATTATGTATCCTTTCTTTTTTTTTTTTCTCATAACATTTTGTTCTGGCTTTAATATGCGCTCCGCCGTGAATTTCAATAGCCGGCCGCCATTTGTTTCTCTTCAAGCGGATGAAAGAAAAATAAAAAAATAATAAAAAAAGAGAGAGAGAGAGAGAGCTGTATGCGGCGTTTAATTCTATTTGTGTGGAAATTTGTTTTAATATTTGCCTGGCGGCAGGTCAGGTTAAAAATTCATATTTCATAAAGTGAAGATATGCTACAGTAATAGCTCATTTGGATCTGGAACGGCAGAATTTATTGTCGAGCCCCGTGGAGGTGTTGTAGGCAAATGTGTGTGTGCCTGGGAGGAGCTCGCCTCAGTAACATCACCTCCTTATCACCTCCTTATCACAGTGTTGGCTTGGCGCTCGCTTTAGTGTAAAGGCAGCAGAAAATCAGCAATAGAGAAACAGGAGAAACAAGGTCTTCCTCAATGAACTGTCACCAAGGCTAAAGAATAAAGTAATTCAATTCAGTTCAGTTTTATTCATATAGCGTCAATAGCAATACAAACTGTCTCAAGACGCTTTACAAAATAAGGTCTGAAACCTCTGGAGCAAGCATGAAGGCGACAGTGGCAAGAAAAACTCCCTTTTAACAGGAACAGACCTTGAGCAGAACCTTAAGCTCATATCCTTAGGCCCATCTGCTTAAGCCCAGCCGGGTAGAGACAGAAAGGAGAGAGAAGAGAGAGGACAGAACGAGATGAACATACATCTGTCATAGATATATGTAGAATCTGATGGTGATACGAATACAAGATACAGCTGATGATGTTACATAAGAATATAAGAGGGATCATAGGCAGGTTGGAGAATAGCCTCACATTAGCCTGGAGTAGCCAGGATCAGAACAGGAATCTGGTAACACAACATTTCATTATCAGTATCAACTGATACAGACAAAAAATATCTATATATATAGATATCTGCACGCATCTGGATAGTCCTCCAACCAATCAGAGCAAAGGTTTTCTCGACAAAGTTATCTCTGTGTGTCAGTATTTTTTACAACAAACGTGGTAGCGGACTTTAAACAGCTCACGTCACCGGCGGCTACCATCTCGTTCTAAACAAATTAAGAGTCAACTTCACGGCGTTCAGATGTGTAGCATCTCTTCTGTAACGGCTCGATTGGCCGGAGCACAGTCACTTTCCAACAGAGCGCCTTCAGACCAAAACTTCCGTAGTCAGTCTGGCTTCTGGGCTCCCTGCTCGCTACGGCACAAGCCGGAGGTTGTTGTCTCTGAATATTTGATATCTGTGGATTATTTTTGTGTGCGAAAAGCTCACATGAAAACCCCAAACACACAGATTATTTCACCTGTCTGGTAAAAACAAGGGCAACTGGACTTATAGAGTCTCTTGAAAATGCTTCATCGGTGTCTTCAGGTCTAAAAGACTGGTGGGGATTTGGGCTTTAATCTGGTGTTGTCCATCAGAGAATCACTTGACTTACTTACCTGAGGTTGGAGGAATCTGTTTTGATCCTGTTTTCCTTCCGCAGTGAATCAGACTCTTTAACAACCCAGTATCAGCCAAAAACTCAAGATGTGAACAAACTTCTCGAGGACAGATGTTCAGACTGTGTTGTAAATCAATCTCATATTCTCTCTCCATCCACCTCCCCTGCTCAGTGAGGGGTTTTCAAATCCAACATAGATGTCTTCCTTTACTCCTCTTTTAATCCATTTGTCTTCTCGGATGTTATTGGACATAGAGGTGTATGTGGACAGCTGAATCCTGGCCTGTAGAGGGGTCTCTGCTGTTGTCGAGCCATGCATTTATGAATGGGTTGTTTTGTTTCACGAATGTACAGGATGTTTCACCTCCTGTTGTTTTTTGCTCCTCTGCTCTGTCCATTCTTGTGTATATTTTAGTGCTTTTGTGCTTCTCCACATGTTTGTTAAATTTAAAGTTAAAGCTTAATAGTGGCAGCGTGTCGTATTGAGAAATGGTTTCTTTGGTTTCATGCAAAGTCTCAAGATTAAAGTGTCCACAGTAATGCTAGCAGCCCTGAGGGAATTGTTTAGACTAGTATGTTTAGGTAAATGCTAACATTAGCACAGCAGCATGCATGTAACATGTGACAATGCTAACATGCTGACAGCCTTAAGTAGGCCAGTTAGCAATAAACACAAAATACAAATGAGACAGCCCTATCTTTGCTTAGATACCCAACTATTAAAAACAAAATCTTGCAGAATATTTCATGGGAGTCTACGGAAGTTGAGAACGGCAGTGATAGATCACGAGTTGATTACTACTATGAAGCAAAACCTTCTACTCTAATGATATAAGTGCAGCAAACTAAACTTTACCTGAAATTTACAGTTTGTCTCGACTTAATGTTCAGTCATGGCTTCTCCCTTAGAGTCATTACAGGTGTGGTCATATGGAAAAACTACTCGGAAGCAACAGGAAAACATAAAATAGTCTGTTTCGCCTGCTCTCCCAAGAATACTATTATAACAATAATGTAATAAATAAAAAATGTAGTTGCAAGTAAAACCTCCAACCATTTTCTGAAAACTGGAAGTTCTGGCAAGTGTTTCCCTGAACACTACTAGTTGGACAAAAACACCTCAGACCTTCATAACTTTAGCTGACCTCTTCAGCTTCAGCTTTACTTTTCAACAATGTTATGTTGTTGCTGAATTCAGAACATTCATCCTTCATGTATTTTCTGTAACCACTTGTTCTCTGGAGGGTCACGGGGGGCTGGAGCCTATCCCAGCTGTCATTGGGCAAGAGGCGGGGTACACCCTGGACAGGTCTCCAGTCTATTTCAGGGCTAACACAGAGAGACACACAACCATTCACACTCACACCTATGGCCGATTTAGAATCACCGATGAACCTAACCAGCATGTCTTTGGACGGTGGGAGGAAAAACCTAAAAACATAGAGCATAAATTATAAAGTTAGGTTTTTATGTTCAAGTTATTTGTCACTGTTTTAAATGAGGTTCTGCTTTCATGCTGTGTGTTGATGCTCAGTAGGAAACCATGGATTTCCTCTTGTTCTTATCCATAGTTTAAAAGCTTGTTTGAAATCATTTGCGCCACTGATCAATAGTAGCGACTCCACATACGGAAGTATTTTGCACATTATTGTGAAAGTCATTGTTCTTATCTCCTGTTATTATTATCAACTCATTGTTATTACGGTCAATATCTCGCGGCTGATTTAGCTTCATAAACTGGCCTTTTGTTTTTTACACAAACAGGCTGAGAAAATTTGTATTTTCTGTAAAACCTGTAAGAAAGAAAATCCATGTTTTGCATTGTTTCGGTTAACTTATGATCGAGCTTTTCTTTTGTCTCTGTGCTTTTCTCCCTGCAGTCCATCAGAAGGCGGCGCTGGAGAAGGAAGCCAAGGTCAGCATCCTGGAGGCCGGGGTCACCGACGTGAGTACACTTCTTACTTTCCGACTTTTTTTTTCTGTCTCGAATCTAAATGAAAAGCTTAGAGGATTTGTGGCAAATTATTTAATGTGGACGACCTCAGTGCTGGCAGAAGTCGCTACAAACTAGGTACAGGTGAGGACACACCCAGGACCCATTGACCACATGTGGAAGTGGTCTGGGACACATTCGACCGCATTTCTTTGGTAGTGTGAACACGCAGTTAGTCCTGGCTCACATTAAAAGCCACCTACTCAATAGGGGCGATATCATGTAAATGGAGTTTTGCCTCATTCATTCAGAAAAAAACATCCAGTGATCACCAGCAAAGGAAAAAGCACCATAAGTGATGTCAGGTCATTAGTAATGAGAGCCTTGTAAAATATTCTGTCTTTGTAGCTGTTAACTAATTAAATATTTCAGGCTTGAACGACTTCCGATTTGTAAAGTCGACTAATATGTGGTGAAAGTCGAGTCAACGTCGACTAGTTCAAGCTTCAAGGTACCTGAAGCCTTAGCCCACGTCAACACCGTCAGTCTAGTTTGTGGCTCTCACTCAGCAAGCTCTCAGCTCTACCATAACAACTGCTTCTCGCGTGGTGCATTCACTGACATCAAGGACAAAAAAACAAGCTCTACAACCACAGTAACAACACATAAAACCAATAGAACACAACAGAACTGAACATAAACACACAAAGTTATCAATACAGTGCACCGCAAATATGTATAGCCTATATAAATCGGCACATCAATAGCGTTTAATAGTTAGATAATGAAAGGATAATGTAGCCAGGACAAACAAGAAAACTGTGGTATGGCTCCAAAGCCTTTTCCTTGTATAGCACGGGAGGACGTTTGGTGAAGTTGTTAATTGACTGTTGTTAAGAGGGTTTGGACTGTTCCTGTGCTAGTGTTAGCGTTAGCCTTTTCAAATGAGTGAGCATTGCAGTAGTACTTTATTTTAGGACTGACATGTAATGGTAGTATGGGCTTCATCTTTAGTGAAGTATTTCCACAAACTTGATGAACCGCTGCTAGTTTGCTGCAACGACCCACTGGGCTCCTCACCTGTCTTCTTGGAGGCCTCCATGTTGTTATGGTCAGGTGATTAAGACATCATGGCACAGCAGTAAAGTCGACTAGTCGGTACAACCTAAATAATACATATATCTAAACATGAATTAACTAAAAATACTCAATATGAGTACACTGTGTGTGATTCTGTCATTACAAAACGTATCAGCATGTGGTTAAGTCTTGTAGTTCCATATTTCCTCAGTCATCTACCTTCAGTACCGGCGATTTTTCTGTTTGTGGTTATGAAACAGTCGTAGTCAGAGATCCACTCGAGACAGCGGCACCAAATAAAGTCAGTGTTGCACACTGAGAAACTGAGATCAGATCTCAAGTTGCGGTCGGGGACACATGTGGAGGCACTTGAGATCAGATTGCCCAGGAAGGAAGTTAATACAAGGACTGAACGAAGCCGTGAAACACCTGAAAATGTGACGCCCGCTGCTATTGTCTTTTTTGTCACTAACTATATGCAGTGCTGTCTTTATAATTGCACTCGAGTAAATCAATAAAAAAACAAAGTAAGAAATAAAATAAATAAGCAGCACCTCAACAATGGGATCCAACAATAATCTAAATGTTTGGTGCCAACTTCATCCCCGCTGCCGCCGCCGCCGCCGCCGCCCTCAGCCCTTCTCCCTCTTGGCTTTCATCTCTTAGCATTGCTATTCTCCACCATCTCTGAGGTAAATAGACTGCTGAGCATCTGCACTCGCCTATTGATTCAAGAGTTAGTCTGTACCGATGACGGCACGCCATTCACCATGCTTATCAAAGTGGCAGGAGCGAGGCCTGAGAGAGAGAGGAACGGTTGGAAAATAAGGGGAGGGAGGTTGTGAGAGATGATGAGAAAGAGGGAGAGGGGGAGAGAGAGAGAAGCTGGGAGGCTGGAATGGAGGGTGTATCGAGGTGATCAATACCTAGCTGCAAACAGGAGCCAATTATGACCAATCGAACCTCTGCAGAGAAGCAGAGAAAATCCCTCCATCTCACACTGTCGAACTGAGGCAAAGCAAAAAAAAAGTCCCAGCCTGCAACAAAGCATCCATCATCACTCCATACGGTGTTTATTATAGTTTTATCATACACTGTAAAATAACAATATTAGCATACTACATCACAGATGACAGGTTAAAACACACACAAAAAGAAAAGTTACTTTCTGAGTGCAGAGGAGACAATTTGTTTTGTAGCAAGCTTGACTTGAACAGGCCTGCAGGTTTGAGTTTATTTGGCAGGCAGAGAGATGAATTCTCATTTCACCCCCCCGATCCGTGGCGCTGTGTATTTGAAATGGAGATAACATGAAAATTTATTGTCGCGGCGTAAAAGGTAATGAGGAAAGTAGCACGCAATAAAACCAATAAAGGCAGAACAATGGAACAGTAACACAGGTCGTAAATGATTATGGGGCTGTTTAAGTTTATGCACCTGAGAGTCAAGCATGTTAAGTCCAACAAATGATTCGGAACTGCATGGAAAGTATGTAGGAGGTGTGTCCACTTAAATGCAAACAGAAGGACTTTAAAACGCAGTCTGCTTTTCTGTACAATCTTAATTCCCTCGTAGATACTCTTCCTCCTGCTCTTTCGTTCTCCTGCTTCATTGTGCTTCAGAGATGTTTTCTGTCCTCAAACCTTGAAGTTGGCTTTTAATCTGTTATTCCGAGAGAAAGAGTTTGTTTAAAGAAAAGCAATCAGTTCTTAAAACTTGATGAAAGCAACATTTTCTACCTTGGCTGTTATCAAGGTCTGGTTACAATGCAAAGAATTTTTCTGGCTATGGATGAAAGACACCAACGTGAATGCGTTTTTTGATACTTTTTGTGGTTATATTAAAAAAAAATAATAATAATCAATTCCACCTTTTGACGTGAGATGACGGCACGGGCGCAGTCATTTTGTTTGACCAGCAGCCAATGGACCATTTGTTTTTCATGTTGGCCATCTTTATCTGTCGTAATAGGGAAGCTGTGCATCTCTATTGATGATGACTCACTTCCATTATGTGCACTTTAAAGCCTTGATAGGAAAACCTCCGCTGTCCAAGCTGAACTGTGGACTGTATATCTGTGAAGGTCCTCAGTCATCCAGGTCATGTTATATCCAACAAAGGTTCAAAAAAGGCAAGAGTTTATTTTTTTTTTTTGAGAAGACGTTTCACCACCCATCTGAGTAGCTTCTTCCGTTCTGAAGAAGCTAAACGTCTTCTCAAAAAACTCTACAAGTCCAGTTGCCTTTTTTTGAACCTGTGTTGAATATGTGGACTGTATATAAAGATGGACTCCATCTGTCTTGGTTTCTTGAAGACTCGTTTGAAGCTCAGCGTGGTGCATTTGGTCGTCGCCATCTTGGCAGTCCCGACTAATTCAAGAGTAGTGTAGTGCAAGTGGAGCTCAGGGTCTATAGACAGCTAGCGACCTGTACTGGTACCCACATGTCAGTAAAAGACTCTATAAAAATGAACTGCTGCAAAACATCGAGGTCTATGGGGAGTCGCTTTTGGAACCATCCTCAAATGGACATTTGAACTTGGTATTAAAAAAAAATACATATTTTCCGTTTCAAATTGATCGTCATTTGAAATCTTGGGATCAGTTATTTATATAGACACCATTTCCTGTCCATTGTTTGATAAGAAATCTCGCTGCAGCCTCATGAGTCCAAGAGATCAAAACATGTTCGAAGCTCCAACTTTAGGAAGCGCCATCCAAGCCTGAGAGATGACTGGATTTAAAAAGTATGACGACAGAGAAGAGCTGCACAGGAGTAAAGACATATCCAAGATGTGAAAGTAGAGGTACAATATTGTGGAAATACCACAAATCTCTGGAACGAATGATAATCAATTGATAATGAATCAAATCAGGAAATCACTGGCGATACTGAGCCTTAATTAATACACCTTTGCGATCCTACTATGACAAGTCAAGCGGTCAGCTGCCATTAGAGCTGTTATTCTGAATGTGTCCTCCACTGAAGTTAGAAGATCCTTCTGCTTTTGTTGGTTCAGGAGATGAACGTGTTTTTTTTTTTGTTTCTTTCTTTCTTTTTTCCAGGCAGGTTTTGACAGATCACAAAATCTCAAACATCCTCATTTAAGTTCTTTCTAAAGCTTCGTACGACGCGCCGCCTCTCGTTAAATGGCTCCAGGTCGTCTCCATTATCCTCCGCTGTGACCGCCGTTACCTCAGGACTGAATCACCGCTGAATCACCAAGGCCACGGAGGACTCAGCTCCGTTGTCTCAGCGCCGAGACGTGCGTCCAATTAAGAGAGTGTAATGTTTGTCGGGAGGGGAGGTGGAAGATAAGGTTGCCGTGGCAGCAACCAGATTATAATTGTCCTGGAGTGGCACTAATCCCCCCCCTCCACCCTCCACCCCTCCTCCTCCTTCCACCCTGGCTAGGTCGCTTTGTTCACCGCAAGTCAAGGTGCTTCGAATCTGTCTGAAAGAACGATTTCTCAAATAGAGGGAGGCAGGGAGAAGCTAATGAAACACAAAGCTAACCGTAGTTAGCCCTTTCCACTACTACCACTTCATATACTCAGTCGCACAGGTTAGCTTGACGCTAACACACAGATTCACAGCGTCTGAACGGACTGATTTCAGGAAATTGGTTAAATCAGCTGTTCATTAGGCAACTTTTCTACTTTTTAAATATCTTGTTGCAGAGTTGGGGGAATATACCCTGTAATATACTGTCCACAAGTGGAATATAGATTAGACTGGCCGTCCTCTGACTCTTTGTAATCAGATCTCAGTCAGGCCTAAATGCAGCCGCTCTCTGAAGAAAAAAACAAAAAAAAGAACCTCTCAACAATTCTCTGGGAAATGCTCGAGGAACCTTTCGAATGTGCGGTACGAGGGTCATACGATGGCGTTGTGGGCAGTGCCTGTGAGCTCCTGCGCCGGCACCGATTGATGTTCTTTAAAAGCGGCGCATTTAGCAAAGCTAGGAGGAAAGAAACAAGAAGGAGTCACAGGTTGTCTCAGGGACGACGACCTTTTCTTTTCTCAAACGCAGCCAGACGGCGGCGGAGATGAAAAGCGATAGCGTCGGTCGTAGTGACACGCAGCATTGTTGTCAGCCGCCCGTCCAGGTGCCTGAAAACAGAGCTGGATTTGAATGAGAATATTCATGAAGCAGAGACACGCGCTCACCCACTGGATCAAGGTTGTCTTGTCTCCACGGCGACGTGTTCCACCTGCAATATTTTATTTATTTTTTTTATCACAAATCCTAGAAAAATCAAAACAGTGGCGTGCACGTGAGCTCGTGCACATATAGAGTATACCTGTGTGTGTTTTTGTGCGAACACTCCATCTCCTGCCATAGATATTCAAATGGCTCCATGTGGAAAAATTGAATCGAGAGGCTGTTGAAGTGCTGCCTCTTCTTTTTTTTTTCCTCTCTGGCCGTGACGCGGTGCCCAAATGGTCTTTGATATGGAAATGACAGCTCACCACGGGGGCTCTAAGGGCCAGATGCATGCTGGGACGTATCCCAGGTGTCTGTCAGAGTGTGGGCTTACCTGCTAACAGTAGACGGTATGCTTTCTGAAAATCTCTGTCATATTTTATATATATATATATATTGTATAATGTAGTACTTCACTTGCTTACATTTTGGCTCCTGTGTAGCAGTCCATAACTGTGTGTATACACCGATCTGCCACAACATTATGACCAGGAGAAGTGAATAACATTGACCATCTTGTGACAGCTCAATGTTCTGCTGGGAAACTTCTGGACCTGGCATTCATTGGTGTGGATGTTACTTAGACATGTAGCACCCACCTAGACCAGACCAGACACCCCCACCCCATACCAATGACACTCCTTGATGGCACAGACACACACACAAAAACACTTTAGGAACAACTACAAAAAACAAAAAAACATGAAGAACAGCAACAAGGTGTTGACCTGGCCTCCAAATTCACTAGATCCCAAACTGATCAAGTATCTGTGGGATGATCCACAGCGGCCCCTCCCCTCAAAGGCTCCCCCACCCCCCACTAACAACATTGTGTTGCCAGACACCACAGGGCACAACGGAGACCTGTACAATATTATTAAGGTGGTCATAACGTTACCTGATCTGTACTGTCTCTTAGTGTGCGCTGCCAAGATCTTTAATGTTGTTAGCTGAGTTCAGAGCTTCTGAAACACCTTGTTACTGGAAAGAACTGACACGTGGCAGGAAGCTAGACACTATATAATAATAATGATATAATATTTGTGCTTGTCTGAATTAATAAGAATGGGAATTGTCGTCTGTGTCTGCCATAAAATGATCTGATCAGATCTACAGTGCCGCCTAAAATGTTCTACATTTCTGACTTGTTTATTTCTCCTAGTCCTTCACAGTAACTGTACCTGCAACTACCGCTGCTCTGCTCTATCTACAACACATCAGAGATGGTTTTGTAACCTTTTCCAGCCTGACGAGCAACAACAACTCTTTTTTCCGTCGTCCGCGCCATCATGCGCTGCCACAAACATGTGTTGTGAAGATCAGACCGAGACAAATCCCTAAAATCTGGCCACCGAGCGACTCCTGAGTCTCATCACATTGATTGGAAACGTTTCTGAGCAGATGGACTCTAATTTGGCCTTGAAAACAACTTGCGCAAATACTTTTAAGATGCTTTGTATGTGCTTATATGACCCAGAACATCAACCGCTATAGAACTTTGTTGAGAAAATGGTTCTTCCTGCTATTTGCAACTTTACTGACAACACTGAATTCATTCAGCAGAAGGAGATGATCAAGACGTCTCAAACGTTTCTGTCCACATGGATTCCTGCTTGGTTCATCTTTTCAAACACTTCTTGTTTTTCCACCTCCGTGTTTCTGCCCCTCCTGATAACCTGATGTTTACCCCACGTGGAGCCAAACACACTCAGAAACAATGGATTTACTCCAACCAGAGTGTGAAAATATTAGCTCCTAATAACCATGTGAACAACTGAACAGATTATCAAAGGCTTACGCCACCCCTCTCAGCCTGATCTGATTAAAACGGTAACATGTGGAATACAAGTGTCCATGTAAACGCATCAACCGTCTCCATTATGTTTAGATCGTTGCTCTGTGGGGGGGTCAGATAATCTCAAGGTTGTCTTCTTTTTTGCTTGGTTGCTTGAACATTCGTGTAGTACCTCAAATACCAAATCAGAAAGTCATACTATAATACCTGAGGTGTAGCAGGAGAAGTCAGGACGCCCCGGCCTGCCTCATACCTGGTTGTGGTTCTACTCTGTACGTACAGCACACGTTGTTCTGACTGTGAGCTACACTTCAACAGACCGGCAGGCTGCTTACAGGGGCTGGCAGACACCCGCTGGGCTTTCTGGCAAACAGCATGGCTCAACAGACAGCTGGCATGCAATGCTCACACCCCCACTCCTATTTTCCCCAGGTGCTAAATGGGCTGTTAGGTACAGTTCAGGTCATTCAGAAAAAAATAAATGAATAAAAAGGTAGGGAAATAGAAGCCCAGAATATCAGTCCGCCCCGACAGGCTGGGTCTTTTGGACAAAATAGACTCCAGAGAGGCCGCGCTCAAGCAAACAAGGCGCGTAATGACAGCAGCCTGGTGTTATACACCTGTAGGCTCGGTCTAATGTGCTGAATACAGAGGTGTAATTTAGACTGGACAACACACAGCATCACTGTTGTCTGTACGCGTCGTTGGGCAAATGGTTTCTGAAAAAGCCCGTCTCATTAGCTGCGTCTCGCGCCTGATTAGCCCGTGGCATCTCGGTACCGTAGTAGGCACGGTGAGTTGTCGCCCAATCGCTTGTTAATTTAAACAATATCGGAAAACGCAGAGGAAGATCGGGGCGTACGCGCGGGCGACAAACCACAGTAACTGCCCAAACCTGACAAAGCTTCACAGCGACAGAAACATCCAGCTCTGATAAACAACCAGCAATCCTCCACGTCTTCTTCACATTCATAAGACTAAATAAATCAAATAGAGGTTCAGGCTGTTGATGTACATCTCAACCTGTGATGGTTAAGTGTTAAAAAAAAAAAAAAAGAATAAAGCCAAACTCTGACGTTTAATTCAACATGGATCTAATGTTTTCCTAAGATGTCGCACATGTCAGTCTAAATTTGGAGCTATTCTGAAATGAAACATATGACAACTAGATCTAACATCACGTTCGACGTTTATTCTTGACAACAACTACATCTGTTACCTAGCTTATCTGTCTGTCTTCAGTGTCCTCCCTATTTTATCAAATACAGATCCTCGGTTGAAATATATGATAATAAACATCTCATAGCGTCATTTTTCCAGCCCTACAGATACTTGTGTGTGATTTAAAGTAGCTAAAACCACCTTTTTCTGGAAAATGATAACAAATCTACTGGGAACTATGCAAAGAAAAAAAAGAAAATGCACACGTGATGCATATTTTTATGTAAATATGTTAGTTGTTACTTGTGCGTTAACGTTGTGTCCTTCTGACTCTCAACATCTGCCTTCCCCAAACCTGTTCTCCTGCCGGTAGCAACAGCGGCGCCACACACTGCGTGGCATCTGCAGCTAAAGGTTTCCGTTAGCTGGGAGGCTGGCTTCTCGTCTGCGGGGCCTTACCGGACACTGACAGGCAGTCTCGGAGACGCCAGGCGCAGGGCTCCCCAGGTGGGCACAGAGAGGTCTGTCAGGGCCCGGAGGCTCAGCCGTAATTACCCCCACCCACCACAGCAGCCATTACAAGCTCCCCAGAATACCTCCCTCCCTCCATGGGGTTAGCAGAAAGCATCAGACGCCTGGCTGATGTACGCTGCACTCCTGCAGCTGACAGAGCTAATGTGCGATGGTGGACTGATCTGTTTATACAGCTGCGGTGTGGGTGTGTGCGCAGGCGGCGTGCATAGAGGTGCCTGTGGGAATGCAGAATGCATCTATGTTTATAATTGCATACACTTCACACAGCTTTCAGGAGCGTGTGCAGAAATACAAACCTGCAAAAGGAGTATACACACTCCGTAAACAAGCAGCGAATACGCCGTACCGCCGAAACACCTAGAAGATTAATCAAATTCAAGCAGTTGACGTGTTTACGATGGATTCATTAAAGAGCTATTCATGTAGCGAAAACACCAATCGTAGTCTGGTTCAAGTCTGTCAAACATGAGGATAAGCTGCCTTTTCTCCGTTTCATATTTTGTGCTTCGTACAGTGGATTGCTGATTAAATAAAATATGCACAAAACAAAACACTGCAAATCTTTTTATCTGTCATTTTGCACGCAAGGAAGAGAGCAGGGATGCAGACGTCCAGGAACGGGATGAATCATGGTGTTCCGAAACATTTGCGGCACTGCCTGGTAAAATCCCCAACAAACAGGGAGCTACAAAAAGTCAGCGTAGCATCACGAGCTGCAGCACGGTTCCAGAAAATATAGGGCAACGAAATGTACTTTTGTTTTAATCTTAATGCCTTTAGGGTAGCATCTATGAAAGTAATAGTGAGTGAGAAAATGTTTAGGTTAGCTTAGCATCAATAGAGATTGATGCTAAGCTAACCTAAACAATATTATCTGGTTATTTGCACCAAGTTTGGCATGTAAAAATTAATGTTTAGCAACATCTAATCTCTACCTGATAAGTTGATAGATCTTATGTATATATAACTCAGAGGTTGCGCTAGACTTTTTTGTTGTCTGTCATTTTGACTGGTCATGAAAATCCCGTCATAATCAATTTTTAGCCATTTTTTTTAAAATGATGATAATGACATATTCAATAGCATTAAATTTTCATTAAATTTTCATTAACTTTAAGTATTTTTCACAACAGTATTGACTTTAAATGGTTAAAAAAATAAATAAATAAAGTACAGTCAATAGTCCATACTCGGACCAGGGCTGCTAGCGCTAACAGCTCTTAGATGGCGCTGTAGGGTTGAAGTGCTTCGGTGGTATGCAAACTCTTTAATGTGTGCATCAGTGTAATCGGTGTACCAGGAAATCGTGCACTGACAAAACTTCCGTGATGTTTGGAACACAAACTGCGATTAGAGACGAGAGACAATTAATCACGTCACTTGCCACCAAGTGGTCAGGGGTGTGAATTGCAATCTGTCAAAATGACGGATGGCCTTCAGATTTTTCCGTCACAGTTTAAAAAAAAACGGTCAATGACGGAAAATATTCGGTTGACGTGACCCCTGATGTCACTATGAATGTCTCAGTCAAAACACGACTCACGCTGAAATCCTGCTCAAAGATAAGACAATACGTTAGGACAGTTCAGTCAAATGAGACAGCTGCATGTAACGTTGACTAGCCATGCTGCTATTATGGCTAACCAATCACAGGGTAGCTTGTTAGTTGCGGTGAAAACGTGAATAAACTTTCGACCAAATGATGAGTTAGCAGAGGTTTGTAGCTCATGTGGCCTAGCTTTGATGGTTTTCCATTTTGAACACAGACTACTGCCCCCTGCTGGTGTGGAGAGTAGCCGTAGACGTTTTTATTAAGACACATTTCACCTTTCGTTGCTGGTAGTTCTTTGCAGTCGGTTTGGTGTGCCTGTACCTTTTTATATTTTAATACATTTTACACTGAAGTGTTGCATGTTGTTCCTTTAAGATCATGGTTCTGCCTTTCTGTGCAGACTTCCATTGCTCGCCCTGTACCTGGTTCAAATTGTGAGAGTGAATGGTTGTATGTCTCTCTGTCTTAGCCCTGTGATAGACGGCCCACCTGAGTGTCCCCCATGTCTCACCCAGTGACAGCTGGGTTAGCTCCAGCCACCTTTGACCCTCTAGGGGCAGGCGTGTCAAACTCAAATACACGTTGGGCCAAAATTAAAAAGTCAGACTCGATGTTTATTGAAATATCAACTGTATATGTGCATGTTTTCCCATCTCTCCACGTATATAATAATATAAACTTTTTCAGATGGCCTTCATTTCTTATTTAAATAAATAAAATAAATTAATATATGAATATATCAGTTGGCATATGTCCTTGTACTTGTCGTTGTGTTTAATTTCATAGTGTCTTCTTATGTTGTATTCTTTAGTTAACAGCTTCGTCTCCTGTTTTCCATCTTTCGTTTGGCCGTTCTCTGGGGGGAGGGGTGGCTTAAATTTGCCCGAAGTGACTGGTAGCATTAGGTTGCTAATGAATGTCAGCAGAGGAGGAGGAGGGGACGCTGGCCGGTCATTCTGGGATTTATAGTACTGGCAGTGCAAGAGCTATACACCGGCAGGTCAGCTGTAATAGGCATTTGATATTATCTCACGTACACCATGGGTACACCACCAGAGTTTGATATCTATGCTCTAGGATAAGTGGTAATAGATCATGGATGGATGGAAGAGCGGTTGAGATATCTGAAAAAAATAGTTATTTTTTAACGTGCAAAGTTTTAATTTCATCTCCTGACGCCATAGAAACCAAATGAGCGACGTTACGGATGCTGGTACATATCTTTAGCATGCTCATCAGCAAAAGCAGCTCTGCTCCGGTGGGAATGAATCCAGCAGCTCCACAAAGCGAGTAAACACGATGTACATGCAGTGTATTTCAGTCGCGAGGCTTTGTCCTTTAAGGCTCAGCCTCCGAGCTGCTGGAGTCTGTGTCAGAATCTGACGGAAGCTGAATGCAACACATTCAAAGACACGTATATCCTCACAGAGAAGCACGGTCTTTGTCCGACAGGAACAGTCAAATGTTCGAATGTCAGGCAGCGTGGGAGCGCCGGAGGATACAAACTTTACCCAATGCTTTACCGAGAATCCACTATTCCATGGAATAACTCGACGCTCCAGTTCTTTTCAGTGTATTTTCTGTCACCTTGGAAAAACACAAGTGTTGCATCTTTTGTTAGTTTGCCGGCAGCTACTTTCTTTATTTTATGTTTGTGTTGTGGAGATACAGTAGGTGGAGGCTAGTATTCTTATCAGAATATGAGTCTGTGAACACAGAATTTGGATTTCACCTCTATACAAACTGGATTGTCCCACAACCAATCGGAACCAATTACTCTTCTATTATCTCAGATCTTTTCCAAGTCATAATCAGTTCCCAACGGAGCGACTACTCCAGACCAACTTCACTCTGCATCCTGGATGTTTAAAAATGTTTAAATGTGCATTTAGAGGATTTCATTCATCAAGAGAGTCTGTCTGCGATCAGAACAGCAACATAAAGCAATCAGTGCGATCATAAAGGCGACGATTGGACGACCAACTCTGATGCGGCTGAGCACTTCAGTCCGAACTGAATCCAGCCGCAGAAAAGGTGACAGCTCCCAGATGCCTTTGCATTACGTGGCTGCCGCGGCATCGGAGGCGATTTAAACTTCAGCTCAGCTCCAGAAAAAGCCCGCTGGGTGCCACCTCGGATGCAAAGGTCACCGACAGTATCATACTGTTCGGCTTGTCTGCTTTGCCTCTCGTCACTGCGTGTGCGCCGAGGCTTTTGTTGCCTGCAGCCGGTAAACAAGCAGTTTGACTTGTGCCACGGAAACTGAACATGAAACGTGTCGGTCGTTAGCTGAAATGATGTAGCGCAGATTGCGTTTGTTAAAGTGAAACAATTAGCATGGAAAGAAAAGTCGCAACCTGAGGTGAGAGTTTGAGCAACTTCTAAAAAGAAAAGCGACTCAACTCTAATTGGAAAACTGCAGGAGGTTACTGGACATAACAGAGATCCTCCAACCTCCAGATAAAGTGTAAAAAGAGAAAAACTTCCTCCAAATGTTTTCTTCAGAGGGATATGTTGAAGCAACAGCTCAGTAGCTTCATTAATTTCATCCATAGCAGCCAAATGATGACAAGTCAAGCACAGGATTTACGTCACATTTGAAAAATCTATTTTGACTTGTAGCCCCAACTCGAGGTCCGTGTATTAACCCAGCTGTTTCACATGCTTTGTCGAGGGCTGCTAAGTGGATCGGGTTGAGAACGCCTGAAGCCCGAGTTATGGTTTAGATTTGACGTCTGTTTGCGCAGCGCTCTGTCTTAAAGGATTATGGGAATTCAGCTACTGCCATGGTTATCCTCCAGAAAAGTTGGCTGAAACCAGGGGAAGGGGAACGATCAGAGGAACCAGAGGAACCAGAGCGGAGGGCGTGTTCTCTGTATCACTCCACTACCAACGAGTTCTTTGTCTGATTTCAAAACAAAAGAGGCAGCCATTTCCATTTGGGTCGTATTTATCTTCATGTCCAAGGTGGAGCCATGTGTTGGGCCTCATTTGTCACAGCACAGTTTCCAAGTTCGACTTCCTATCACGCTGCTGTTGTTCCTTCAAGACTCTCTTCAAGATGTTTGATGTTCATGACAGATCTTTGAGCTCAGTTTGGCGTTCAGCAATGCCGCATTGATTGACGAGACAATTGTAAAGATTTAGATTTAACTTTCCTCCTTCAACATTCCTCCTTTTCCATTTCCTCCTGCGCCAGCGTCGAACCTGACTCCTCACTCGTTCCGTTGCCACTCGCCAGCGGGTTGTCGCGTGTGCATATAATGGGCTACTTAATTCATATTACCGTTGTTTGTCGTATACCACTTGGCTAATGCAGCCGTTCTGAATCACAGCATGAGCAGCGTGGTGAGCAATTAGCGCGGATTAGCTCTCAGTTTAGCTCCCGTGTTTCTGTGCTGATCACAAACAGTAGGGAGTGGATTTCTATGCTGATGATGAGTGAGCAGCTCACCCCGGTGGGTCTAGTTTGATCCACTCATACAGGTATTAGAAAGTTAAAATAGAAGGTGAGAGTGACATGCACCTCGGCGATACCTGAAGGGATTTTCCAGCATCGGAAATAGATCTGCAAATTAGAAAATGCAGCGTCTTGAAATGTCTGCATTTGAAAGAAACCACTTGGACTGTCTTTAGAGAAGCACGTTTATACGCAGGGATTGTTGTAAGGGAGCGTGGGTTTTGAATGGTGGTATGGATCCTTTCCAGAAATGGGTTGCTAGTAGCTATGTGGCTATCAAGTTAGCTCATTTTAACTCTACTTTCCAGCAGTTTTTAAGCCTGTTTGCCAACTTCATTAAGTAACATATACACTACAATAAGAAGAGACTGAAATTCAGCTTCTGCTAACACTGTTTTACTTCAAAACATGCACAGAACGTGTTTCCAGGAAGACCGGCGAGAGCTCCAACGTGACCCGACCCGGGCGCAAATTCAGCTGCTTTGTTGTTCAAAACACGAGCATTATCTTCCGCGTACCACTCTTCTCCCTTCATTAGATGGCGAGCCACAAAGCACCAGGAGAAGAAAAGAAACGAGGATTCTGTTTTCACGGTCTTCTCGGCCCGCTAAGCCATCACGACAACTCATAATGGCGCAATTTCTTAAAGAAAGTTTAATGTACCAGACATTATTGCACTCTCAACTGCCTCCACCGCTGTTCCCCGAGCTGTTTCGCTCCTCTAAAAGTGCTCTCCAGACAAAAAGCCCCCGTGCACAAATAATGTTTTCGATCTCCCACAGGTCTGACCTTGGCAGCTTTTATCAGGTGATGAATACTTTCAAAAGATTGCATTGTTTTCCAGACCGTTACCACCAGCGCTTTTTAGCCAGAGCCCCAATCACTGCAATCCTCTCTACCTTAAAGCTAAAAATAAAAAGATAACACATGATTGTAGATTTCAGCAAATTGATAATTTCATACAGGTTTAGAAAGAAAAAAAAAAGATATGACTGCTGATTTTATCTGTCATCTCTTGAAGGACATTCGAGGTGCGTCCACCTTTTGAAGGCCCAGACAGTTTCCCCCTTCGTTTTCTAGATGCCGGGACGTTTCTTGATTAAATTGTCTGTGTTTTGATAATACTTAAACAGTCACTCAGTGTCTAACACGCACCCACCATGAAATGAGAGAGACGCTGAGTTTAATGGATGAATACCTGTCTGCTAGGTGTCTGTCACAAGCCGCTGATTGCCAATCAATTAGAAAATGCCACGATGGAAGGTTGATTAGAGCGCTCACAGCAGTGGAAGTAGAAGCTTCTGGAGACGCTTCTTCTTGTTTATCTGATACTATACCGCCATAAAAAATACAGTTTTTAACATGCGTCTAGTTTGATGTGTTTGTGCTACTTTTAAATGATTCTTTTCTTTTTGAAAGCCTTGGCACATTTCGGGATAAAAGTGAGTATCCATCCTGTGACTGGCAGGTGTTTTTGAAATCACTGGGTTCAAAGTGCAATCAAGTTGAACAACTAAAAAGCCTCAAACGTCAACACATGCACCCTTTAAAGTTTTTCTTTCGACTGATAGCACAGTGAACCGTAAAGACAGAGTGATTTCATACAAAGTCGAAGCAAAGGTGTGAGTAGATGTACATTTGTACTGACTGGAGCGAAGGATGTGTCAGCATGAGAAGAAGTATCTCTTTCAGTAAATATAGTCTGACATGTATGATGTTCTGAAGAAATAACATGATTGAAATGTAGAATTAAAGTGAGACAAAGGCGAGGAGTGTGGCGTAGTATGCAGTAACATTTGATGCCATAGCTACGTCAACAGCCCAGACCCTGACGCCGTAGCCTGATGTGAACCTCTCCAGAAATGTAACTGCGCGTCGCGGCGACACAGACCACAAGAGCTCTGATTGATCCACTCGGTTGTTTCCGCTTTAGTATTTCGGGCTGCTTCTCCATCTCTGAAGTTCGGAGATACAAACATTTTTACGACTCGTATTCGGGGGAACATTCTGCGAACGTTTTAGTCGCCATAGCTGAAAGTGAAGCAGGAAGTAGAAACAAAAATTAACCTGACTGGCAAAATAGACACAGCGCCGACTAGTGTTTGGGTGGAGTTGTTACAGAGCGAGACAGACTGACTGTACACAAGTGTAAATGGCTACGTACGTAGGTTACGGCGTCTAGTACCTTACATGAGACTTTCATCCAAGGGACTGTTTGCATTTTGGCAGCTACACAACTTGGTTTGGTTAAGACACAAAGAAAAGATCGTGTTTCTGTTAAAAGGGAACCTTTCACACAATTAGACGAATGTTAGGAAGCAAATTTCTTGCAACAAGCTTCTCTGACATAGTCTTGGCTTCCATGGAGATGAGTTCTGACCTGTCCCCTATCTATAGTAATTAATAATAATAATAGTAATAGTAGTGATAAACCTCACCCAGTTCACAAGTGTGGAGGTGCTCTGGGTGGATGACAGGTCTGTAAATCACAGGAACTATTTTTTTTCTGAATTAAAAAGCAACCACAGTCTTTTCCAAGCTTGAACCGGACTGGTCACTGTTGATATATATATTAAGAAATACGTTCTCAGCAAACATTTTACACATTTTGTAAAAACATTCCCTTATCATGTTGGTAAAAAGCACTGACCGGTCAATTATTTAAGTGAATCCATTAGCTATGAGATTATTTGGAGTCGGAGGCCGTCAACATATACCAGCTCTGTAACAGAAACACAGACACACAGTACGTTGGTGTGTAGCTGAAACATTAGCTGCTCAGGGTTTAGCTGAAATGGATGCTGACCACAAAAATACCCTCCAGCAGTCAAATTTAAACCAGAGGTAAAAACTCCTCATGAATTCAATAAAATTCAATAGAAACACATACCTTAAGTATAGAGGTGTAGCAGGTACTTTAAAGGATTCTGTCAGATCATCTATTAGAGTGAATGCTGGAGGATCACAGGCTAAAACTGACAAATGGAAAAACAAGTAAATAAATAATTCATCCCTCTCAATTTAACTTTGAAAGTCTTGAAACTCGACGAAAGAATAGTTTGCACAAAAGAACCAAAACAAAATCTGCATTAAAACACCAAGGAGTCATAGCTGGACGTCCAGGTCTTAAATCTAACATTAGACAAGATAATTATCAGTGTATGTTGTATGATTTATAATTTAACCGTTTTAATACTAAGATTAATGACCTCCGTCTGTCAGTTTCATCCAAACCTGACGTAGAAGTGTCAGAAAGTGTGAGTTTAATGAGTGATTGAACAAAGATGTTTGCCAGAGGAGAGAGATGTCACTGGAGCAGACAGACAACCCAGCACATTGGAGGAAATTGCAATAATTCGTTAATCTATTTAAAAAAAAGGAAAAAAAAAGATCAGTCATTTCCTCGCCGCTTCCACAAACAAGTTATTTCGAAATGAAAGGCTTCACGTTGATCATTAGTGCACTAACCAGAAGAGACAGGTGAGAATCCAGACCGATATTCAATGCTCAGATCATCAGAGCTGGATGTTAGTGCCAGATAGTGTTTTTGTTCATACGTTCACAACGAATCTGCGGCTCCTCTCCCAGCCCTCACCCCTCTCCGGCCCGGGATCACACCACAGAATGGGGCAGTAAATCCTCAGCACCTTGTCCAGACACTTTTCTCTCAGCGAGCGCCGGCTGCCAGCACGCGCCGTCTCATTAGCATTGGCTCGGTTTCCTCAGATTAGCCATAATTAAACTGTGAAATTGGAGCCGTTACCTTAAGTCAGGACACGGTGAGGACACTGTGAGCTTGGTGACAGCGCCGGGCAGGACGCTGGGGGTGGGGTGGGGGGTAGAAGGGCAAGCCTGGCAGCCTGGCTCTCTGCCACAGGTCCTCCCCTCTGCTTTCAGATAAACAGACCAGTTCATGAAAGAGGGATTCCCAGCGAGTAGCCTGGTCCTAGATGATGTTTCACTACTGGTGGTGAGCAGTTAATGAAATACTTGAATCTAAATACACTGAGCAAGACAAACTGACTGGTGTCTAGACCTTAGAAAGTCTCAGAGGAACATTTATTAGGGACTAGTACTGTCTTTAATCGATTTCATTCCAATTCACAAGGTCCTGATTCGATGTCATGTTTATTGTCACTTCCTCAATGTCTTCCTCAAACATGGAGAGGCTCCTAGTCCCACTGTGCTACATATACACTGACACAATAACAACTACTTCTGCACTTCTACTTCACTACGACACAGAATACAGAAACTATTATCTAAACAGGACATATACAGAATCTAACAGTGGAGCTTTTAACTGTACAGTGAATGTGCACTGCTGTTGATTTATAGAACTACACAGGATCATTTTCAGTACAAAAGCTGCATGTGCACTGAATAAATACTGCTACTGAGAGATGCAACTGTGCAGGCTAAGACCAGATTTCATCCTTATTGATGTACACACTGGATGAGTTTTAATTTTACTAGAATGGGCAAAAGTTGAAACAGATGCATATAGCGTAAACAGAGGTTGCGCTAGACTTTTTCGTTGTCGGTCATTTTGACTGACAGGGTCATAAAAATCCCATCATAATCTATTTTTACCCGTCACTTTAATTTTTTTAAATGATAATAAAGACATATTCAATAGCATTTAATTTTCATTAAAGTTTCATTAACTTTAAGTACTTTTTTCAGAACAGTATTGACTTTAAATGGTAAAAAAAAAAAAAAAAAGTTTCAGCTGCCAACACGTCAGCGTAAACAGCTCTAAAACTGTACCGTAGGGTTGAAGTGCTTCGGTGGTATGCAAATTCCATTTTGGTAGCTGCATAGACGTAGAGAAGTATACATATATAACGTTCTTTTTTTTTTCTTATAAAGGTTTTCTTATATACGTACATATATATTGTATATATGTCTATGGTCAACGGTTAGCTGAGCTCTGACGTGTGCATTAGTGTAATCGATGTACCAGGAAATCTTGCACCGACAAAAGTCCTGTGATGTTTGGAACGTAAACTGCGATGAGAGACGCCACCGAGTGGTCAGGGGTGTGAATTGCAATCTGTCAAAATGACAGATTGCCGTCAGATTTTTCCGTCACATTTAAAAAAAAACAAACAAACAAAAAAAAAAAGATCAATGACGGAAAATATTCAGTTAACGCGATCCCTGAGCGTAAAATATCATTAATATATTTATAAACTGTCCAAACAGTTGTGGGTGCATCGTGCAAGTGTCCATCCCGGCTGGTCACGTGAGACCACAACGAGATTTCCAACCAGATACAAGACTAGGAGCGTGGTTAAATAATCAGTTGGAGGATGTTATTAATCCAGACCAGATCTTTAAAGTGAAGATTGATTTGAGTTGGTAAAACTTATTTCTTTAAATCCAGGCCTATTTAAAACGTTTGTCTCATGTCTGTTAAGTTTAATTTTTTTTTGGCCAGTCAGTTCTTCATAATTACACTTCCGT
>JASGAT010342599.1:0-25594 GCA_030220025.1 Chelon auratus | reverse complement strand
TTTTTTTTTTGTTTAAAAAAACATTTCTTCAATAATTTTATTTATTTTGTCCCCTTTTTTTGTGATCGAGACTATAGTGACAGCACCAGCCAATGAATATTTGCCTCTGTTTAAACTTTTAACTATTTTAATCTCAGTGACCAGTCTGAGCTATGTTTTTGCCCTCACCGCATTCTTATGATGCAAACCCACTTTCTCGGAGTTAGCCGTTATTTTTTATTTTTTTAAAGGTGACTCAGCTGTCTGGAGTTCATCATGTTGGCCTGAGGACTGGTTTATTTTTGTCCTTGCACTGTTGAGGCTCATATGTCACTCCGGGCCACTTAAAGGTTTATCACGGGGCGGTTTATGAGGCCGACCCTGATCGCACGTTTGGGTTAGTTTTGCAAGGGGTGTTTTCCAAGTGTTTTTGTCTCTGACCGTCCACGTCCAAATGCGAAGTACAGGGGGGTGTCTAATATCTGTAAACACCCTGAGGAAGGACAAAGTTGGCCCTCCTTTTGAAGCATCTGAACTGTGAGCCACCTGTCTCATGAAGATGTTTTGAACGTGACAAAATGATCAAACCTTGCTGTCCTGTCACATGCTGTTTTAGATACTGTAAGACAGGGAGGACCTTTTGTAGCTTTAACAACTTAAATCGAACTGAAGCAAAGCACACATGTCCTCAGCGTCCCAAAAGCAAAGAGGTGAAACTGTCCCTGAAATTAATGTAACTGCCTGTAACAGGACGCTTTGGATTAAATAACATGTAAAAGGTGACTTTGATTTTGCACTTTTCAGTAATAACCTGGGTCTTTAGCAGCATCTTGATAGAAGTGAGAGAGCTGCAACGGATTTGTGGATGTTTGACAAGATCAGGAATGACTGTTTGAGCAAGAAAGATCTGTGCTTGCAGACTCATCGGCACATATCTCTTACCTATATACACACTGTGCCTGTAGTGTGGTCAGAAAACAGTGCGATATGGAACATATGTTGAGTGTGAAATGTGACTTTTGTGTTGCATCTGTGTTGCAGTAACTATTTCTCCCTACCACCTTTACAGTTTGCTATTAAATAGAAAAATGTTAATAATTCTCTACTTCAAACATAAATAATATTCCTGCTGATGAATTTCTGATATCAGACAAAATTGAAGAGGCGTAACATGGTAGGGTAAACTGTATTTATTTATTTTTTAACGTGTGCTTGTTCTGCTGGTGCTACTGCTTACTGTTTGTTTTGGTCTGTAGGAGTCTGAGGGAGGCCTGTATGTGTGTATGAACACATTCCTGGGCTTCGGTCGAGAACATGTGGAGAGACACTACCGCAAAACAGGACAGAGTGTTTACATGCACCTCAAACGACACGTCAAAGAGGTAAGATTTCCACCTGCCCTGTATGTCTGTCTGTCTATCTATCTATCTATCTATCTATCTATCTATCTATCTATCTATCTATCTATCTCTCTATCTATCTATCTATCTATCTATCTCCCCCTCCATTGGTTGATTTTATGGTTCTGTCATCTCCTCATAATTTCCTTGAGCAAATAAGTTAGAAAAGATTTATTTTGGTCTGTGGACAGCAGGTCAGCTGGACATACAAATCAACAATAAATGATTGAGAAAATATTATATTACACACCTAAAACAAAATGAACGCAATCCATGATTTTAAGTAGAGAGAATCTGTTTATATGCAGTCCAAGCAGTAGCCCTGATCTAGCAAATATTGTCAAAGACTTTAATGTCGCAGCTTTGTTGACACTGAGTCAGAGAGCTGTTGATCCAGCTCTGTAACAGCTTTGTGGTTGTTTTTGCTTTGGCCCACATTAAAATGTAAAGTGGTCATTTTGCTCATCCCTCAACGTGGAAGAGAATCCCACGTGGAGCCAAGCAGTCCTTTATTCTTTGAGGAGTTTGTAGTGAACAACAAAGGCCTGAGCTGCTGCTGTGTTTCTTCACTGGTTCTTATTTCCCTCAGATCAGCTCTGCTTTGTAAAGAGCTGCTATTTCCATGCCTGGATCTGGTCAGAAACAGCTGCTCACATTCTGCAGGCTCCCGTGTCTGCTGTTTTTCCCATGAGTCCAATTGGTCTCGAGTGTGTCAGCATTCTCTGTCTCTCAACCCCCCGAGTGACCGGGGAAGCAACTGTAGCTGCAGGGAAACCAGCTGGTGGCACCGTGTTGTTTTGTTTCCAATCAGTGCTTATGCAGATTTCATATTTTTTTAAGTGAATTCACTCATGCGTATTTGTTGTTTTTGTTGGTTAAGGATGGATTTTTTTTACCCATATTGCCTTTTCATCATACATCGTATGTAGTAATGAGAAAAGACTGGGGGAAAAAAAGCTGATGAGACACAGTGCAAGTGAAGACAGGCCCAAACACAGGATGTTACTGAGGTGTACTGTAAATAATAACTGTCCATAAATCAGTCTATGCAACATAAGCTGTTCAATTAATCATTCTTTAATTTTGACGTTGCCATGCTGGGGTTTTCCCCTGGTTTTGTAACCCGACCTGGCAACTGGAACATCGAGCATCTATTTCTAACAAAATGACAACCGTCTGGATCTACCAAAGCAAAGCATGAAAGCTTTTTTCAGCAGTTCACTATAATATAATAAGATAATTAATAAAGGTGTTTAATGGTGATGTTTTTAATGTGACTAATCCAGTTTTATCTTTCTCACTTCCTGTTTCTTCCAGAAAGCCACAGGAGCTGCAGGAGGTGCCATCCCCAGACGAAGAAATGGAAAAGTATTTCTAGGTAAGTTAGAGGCTGTGACGTATGAAATATTCAGATTTAAGTGTGTTGTATTGTGAAAATATTACTGAAAGTTGTGTCCTCAAGGAGCTACTTCAATAGAACTACACAGGTACAGCTTAACGGTCTTTGCATTTCAAATGTGAAATAGTAATTTTACAGACAAATGTCACAGACAGCTTAATGTATATTACAATATTCGACTTTTTATACTGATGCATTGCAAAACAGTTCTTTAATTTATTAACTGACTAAGGATAAATCTGAGAATTTGCAAGACAAATTAATGCTACACAAATTAAGAACATGAAAGTTCTACAGATTTATATTTCTCCGATTTTCACGTGGCCATTTGGATTTTATTATGGGTTGGCTTTTAATCGATACAGAGAAACAAATATCTCATGCAGTTGGATAGTCCTCCAACCAATCAGAGCAACAAATTATGTGATGTGCAGTGCTGCCACATATTGCTGATGATTTCCAGCCCCTCCCAGATTGCTTATGCTAGTGTAGCCTATCATAAAAACTGTGGCAGCCAACCAGCACAACTATTTACATGTAGCTACTGTGAAGCCATTTCATGACGTCACTTATCTACTCTTAAGAAAGCTGCAGCCTGAACTGCACTAGACATTGCTTGTCATGTGGGGGCGGACTAATTACAATACAATTGGCATCTTCCTCTGTGCAAAGGCGGGCAGAGCACATTCAGTGCACTCATGCATGCAAACATACACAGGCACGCATCTTGTCTTAGAACAAAGAAATGCACTTTGGTTTTGTGTTGAAATCAGCATTAGAAAGTCATTAGAAAAACTGACAAAATGGTCCCAAATTTAGTTTCCCCTCCAAACTCTATTTTTAGCTGCAAAATAAAAGTCAAATCCACACAATCTGGCAACACTGGATGTAACTGAACCTTAATCACTGTTAAGTGTTCCTCATTTAAAATAATTTCACTGTCAATATCTTCTAAATGTCTTGCTTGCCAACAACTGCCATTTTGTTGTAAACAAAAACAACTTTATGACGCCCAGACGCCAGGCATTGTGAATTCTGATGACCAAAATTCAGACAGAATTTCGTGGGCTAGGAAATAATAATTGAAAAAAATTATTCAAATAAAATTGTCTGAGAAGCCCTGGAGGGAAATTTGCGAGCAGCCAAATGTGTCAGTAAGGTTAAACTAGGTCAAATTTTCTTTGTCACCACCCAAACGGTTTGGGAGTCACTGCTTTAGTCTCTAACCTTATGGAGTACTTTTGTAAGACTGTCCAGTTTTTAAATGTTTAAACCGAAGTAGAGTAAAAGGCTTGAGTTGAGTATCCAGTTTAATCAGATGATGATTTAATGTGGATTTTTCATATTTCTCATTCCTGTTTTTAAATAATAATGTGATTCATGGGTTCAGAAACGCCTCTCTCTGCCAAGCAAGCCCCCTTCATTACTACCTTATGTTATTGTTTGTTTCACTTTTGTGACTGGCCCTCTGCCCTTCTGGCTGGCATTTAGTCCTCCAACCAATGAGAGCAACAAATATCTGACAAAGTGTCAGATATTTTCCCATGATGACCCCTCTCCTCCTCCTGTTCTCTAAATATAGCCTATTTATTTGTATATGTGGTTGGTAACTGTTCTAAAATCAAAGCGTGGCCCTTCCACCCCCCCCCCCTCCTCCTAGGGTAGGGGATGGGTTGGTTGGTTTACAGTGGGGGCCGCCTCTCAGCTGCCACAACTTGTCAAGCTCCCGTCGAGGCTGACACACTTCTACTGCCGCTGTGACGCTGCTCAGAGGACCAGGTGTCTCTCTGCCTCCCAGACTTACTGCTGGAGGAATTCCTTCCATCCATTCTCTACGCAATTCATGTTCCTGTTTTCCTATTGTCCAGACTTTGATAGGTTTTACAATCCATCTGACTACAGTACATGATTAGATCAGGTCACTAGCCAACATCAGACTTAAGGATTTCTTCTCAGTCGCCATCTATTTAGGTACTTTTAATGTGACAGTAGGTTTATATTTGTCCCCATACCAGTCCAGTGATCAAATCAACCTGCCAGCGTCTAACGTCACGCGTTACCATGAAAGCAGTAGACATAAAAACAGTGTCAGAGAGAAACTATGGCCCCGTTTTCTCATGAGTCATTACACAACTTTAGGCTGCAGTGGACAACAGACAGCTTTAAGAAAAGATTTGACATGGATGTACATATATGTCAATTCACTGGATACACAAAAAATATATTGACATGGTTAGAAAAAGGCAAACGTATTGTTTCCTTTGTAAAGAAGTAGATCTCTTTCTATTACTCTGAAATTTCCATTGTCTGTGAAGATTGGTCTGGTCGTGGTATATCAAAAACAAAGCTGAAACAAAGGTAACTGGACTTTTTTGTGTTTTCAAGAAGACATTTCACCATGTTTTACCTTTGTTATTATATGGATTTGCCAGATATTTTCTCATTTTTGCATCTTTTTTCATTTTTGAAAGTGTTCTGTACTCTTGAAATGCGTTGTTTTGTAGACGAACAATCCAAAGGCTTTAAAAAAAAAGAAAAAAAAAAGGGAGCAACAACACAGTGTTTGTACGTAGTTTCTGTTGATTAGCCAGTTAATTAGCTGATCATTTCAGCTCGAGTACACTAAATGTCTTTGGGTTTTTTAAAACTATTGTTCTGGCAAATAAGATGTCATCTTGAATGATGGTCATTATTTTTCTGATATTTTATATACCAAACAATTGCTCTACCAACTAACTCATTTAGGAAAATCTAGCTATAAATGACTGAAGCTCTGCTTAGATGACTTCATTTATGCTTATTTTATGTGATAAATAATGACGTGGATGTGTCCTTCAAACCACCCTGAGGTCTCTGTAGTAACTTTATAAGTTGTTGGTGATAAGAGAGTGTGTTAAACTCCTAAAAATAGCCCTACATGAATTGTGCCTGAGCAAAACGGTTGTAAGTCACTTCATCTTTTTGTACTGTCTGCATCATGAAAGTATAAATGACCTGACTAAATGAACAAATCAATAACACAGTGAAACAACACCTCCCACTCAGGCACAGAAGAACAGAACATGAACAAAAATGGTTGAGGACAAACTCAGTTGTGTTTTAATACCAAGGTGATATCAGTTTCAGTGTCTGTCTACAGCCGACTGAATGTTTCCTCCCTTCCCCTATTAAAGATTTAGAGCTAAACCGTGATTTTAATGGGGAGGACTATGAATATGAGGACGAGGCCAAGCTCGTCATTTTTCCAGACCACTTCGAGATTCCCTTGCCGAACATTGAGGAGTTGCCTGCTCTGGTCAGTGGTGCTGCACGGACTCTGTGTGTGTTTCTTTGCATGCTGATTGGGAACGTGCACTCAGTGGTTCTCCAGCCTGAATCCATAGTTTGAGAGTTTGTAAAGGTTTTACAAGAGTATTCCTAGAAACTAAATATTCCTAGAAAGCTCTAACAGTGGGAACCAGGGATGCTTCACCTAAGCTCATCCCACTTAAAGTTCTTGATTTGGTTTAGGATTTAGGTCCATTTAGATTGAGTTCACAAGCTTTTCCTCACTGCAAATAAAAACATTTGGTTGAACCACAAGGTGCACATGTGGGTGCCTTTTATCACTTTTCTGTTTTTCCTCTTCTATATTGTTTGCAAGGGTACAGTGACATTTCACTCATCTTATTATTTATTTATGTTTGCTGCTTTTAGAGGATGACTTTGGCATGGTCACATTTGGTTTTATTTTTTGTGCAACAACTACCGCAGCAATAAATGTGTGGTTTCCTCATTTCTCACTCATGTTTTATCAGTCCCATGTTGCTTTATATTTTTGATCAAAGATCTTGCATGACAACTTTTGTTCTTTTTAATTACTGTTGGTGCACAGTTAAATGTCCACGTGTAAAAATGAAATGCTTATTCAGTTAAACTAAGTTTGCAAAGCCCAAATTTAGTTTGGAGAAACAAGATGATGTATTTTCCTCATGACCCCACATGCTCCCACTCACCTGCTGCCGTGTCGTCTGATGTCCAGGTTACCATTGCCTGTGACGCAGTACTCAACGCATCATCAGCTTACAAGAAACAGGAGCCTGAGTCCTGGGACGAGGAAATCCAGGTGTCCAGACATGCCAGGAGCCTCAGACAGCTGGATAACGGGGTCAGGATACCACCCAGGTAGGACTGATGTCAAGCCTTCTGCGGAAGCGCTGAGGAATTTATACAGTGGGCGTTTAAATCATGGGAAATGACTTTGGTTTAATCTCTTATATATTCTGCTAACTATGTGATGTTGTGTTTAGCATAAGAAAAGCACATGTGTTACATTTATAGTAGCATATTTTTTTAGGGTTGTCAATATGAATAATGCGTTAATGTGAATTCCTTTTAATGCCACTTCATTTTTAACCCAATTCATACACACACGTTCTATTCATTTGAACTCGACCCAACCATAGATCAGCAGTCTGAGGTGTGGTTGTAGCAAATTATTTTACCTTGGAGATGACAATAATTTGCCCTGTAATGTTAAAACTCCCAAAAATCCAACAAACAAACAATCAGAAATGGAAAGAAACAGGTCTTTTGAATAGCAAGTTCAGCTTTAAAGTCAGCTGGTTCTCTTGACAAGATCAACATTTAGAGTCAGTGTGAATGAAGTGACCAGCAGGTCAAGCACACAGCTCAGAGCAGGGAGTTTTCTGAGTGGCTGAGATATTGATAATGAAAACTTGATGAATCTTGAAAATATCCCTTCCAGGTACATTTAAAACAGATTTTTAAAAAGTGGGATTAATCTGTGTTAATAGCCTAGAAACTATGATTAAACACAATTAAAAATTGGACAGGCCTGGTATTTTAAGTTTTAGGTATATTTTACTAAAGGCACAATTTACTACATAAAAATATCAGCCACAACATTAAAACCACTGACAGGAGAAGTAAATAACATTGACCATCTTGTGACAATTCAGTGTTCTGCTGGGAAACTTTTGGACCTGGCATTCATGTGGATGTTATGTAGACATGTACCCCCCACCTTGACCAGACCAGGCACCCGCACCCCATAGCAATGACACTCATTGGTGGCAGCAGCCATCCCCAGCAGGATGCAGCCTGACACAGACACACACACAAAAACAACAGGTGCACGTCATCTGCGGCGTTAGGGTCAGCATAAGGTCTGGGCTGCCGGCGTAGCTATGGCGTCAAATTGATGCAGAAACCTAAACCGCCTATAACCCACAAAGCTCTGATCTGCACATTTAGACTTTGAATCTCTCAGTATATTCCCTCACATGATATCATAGCTGCAGTGACTATAAAAGCCATTGAGATGTAAGACTTATATATACGAATACGAGAGTCCATCCAAATTTTCTTTCACTGATTTCTTTGCAGGGACAGAGCTGAAAAGTGGTATATGGTACAACACAGGTTTAACTTTGACTGTAAAGAAATAATGAAACAGAAAAGTCTTGCAAATCTAGCTCGCTGCCTGTGCTGTTACACTTTTCGTCATTCATTTTGTTATATCTCTTTCTTATGCTTCAAATATATTTCAGTTGTTTAATAAATAATAACGTAGAGGCTTGTTAGGGGTATGTAGTATTTAAATTCGAGTGCATTACATTTTACTTGTCTATGCACTCTGTTTGGGACTGCAGACAAACTGTGAATCTGACTACTTCCACCCGTGTATTCTCAGCAAAGCGCAATTTTGTGCCAGTCAAAACCTGAGACTTGGCATTACCACATGGTTTAAAAAGATGGCAACACAAGTCTTTGTTTCCTTACCGTCAGTGGCTGGAAGTGTCAGAAATGCGAGATGAGAGAGAACCTGTGGCTGAACCTGACGGATGGAGCAGTGCTCTGTGGGAAGTGGTTCTTTGATGGGAGCGGAGGCAACGGCCATGCTCTGGAGCACTACAGAGAGACCAACCACCCCCTGGCTGTCAAACTGGACACCATCACACCAGATGGAGCAGGTCCGAGACACATGGCACGATTACCTGAACTGTTGGATGAAGAGGATGCAGAATCAGATTTATTGCATAGTGATAAGAGACCTTTAAATTGTTTAAACCCTTAATTAACGAAAAAAAAGTGCCTTGATTTGTTATGTATTAGTTCGTTGTTTGGAACATTGTATGATCCATGTGCCACTTTTCTACTGTAGAGACTAATTGGATTTTTGATTTCAGATATCTATTCATTTGAGGAGGAAGAAGCGGTGTTGGACCCGCACATATCAGAGCACTTGTCACACTTTGGAATAGACATGCTACAGATGCAGAAAAGAGTAAGTTAGTTTGGAAGCTTACTGTCATCTCTTGCATCAGCAAAAGTCCTGAAACAATTGCACGGACATACGGAGAACTAAAACCGCCCACACAAAAGCTGTCCTGTCCTCCTCTAGACAGAGAATGGGCACCACACTGACAATAACTCCAGGCCGCGGGTCAGCGAATGGGAGGTGATCCAGGAATCGGGCATGAAGCTGAAGGCAGTGTATGGTTCTGGTTACACAGGCATCAAAAACCTGGGGAACAGCTGCTACATTAGCACAGTAATGCAGGTCCTCTTCAGCATACCAGACTTCCAGAGGATGTAAGTACTCCTTGTTGTCAGACAGACGGAAAACATAATAGTGATTTTATTTAAATCATTTATAGAGTCCTGTGATATTGTTTAGCATTTTATCTTGTGTTGTATTTGTAGATTGTACTAGATATTCACAAGGATTTTTATTTTTATGATTATATGAGTTTATTTTGTTATTTCTTTTCATTGATTTCCTTAAACTCTTGTTTTTACAAGATGTTGGCTTACCAATATGGCCACCAGCTTTCAATACCTCATGTGTCTTGTGTCTGTGTGCCATCCCATGTCCTCCGTCTGAGGTGAGCGTGTGACATGTATTTTGATCTTTAGGTATGTGGGTAATCTTCAGAGGATATTTGACTATTCACCTCTTGACCCCACCCAGGACTTCGCCACGCAAATGTAAGTGTTACATAAACAGGGGAAGTGGTTTCCCAGCTGCTGCTGTCCCTTTGGCTGAAAAAAAAAGTTGTGTTGTTACGAGTAACTACTTTAATATATAATGAAATCACAGCTTTATAACGGGACCAAGACTTGCCTATGCATTTTAGCTCAACATGTTTGGTTGAGACCTGTTTTAACCCATGCAAAAATTCAGTTTGTTTTGTCATGTAAGCCAGTGTGTTGCAAGTCAGGTGCTGCGGCCATGATGAAATGTAAGCAGAGTTGTAGCCAGGAAGGCAATGAATATCAGTTGTTTCATATTCAGAGGCACGCAGCCAGAAAAAACATGTTTATACCTTGATGGTGCAGGTCGTTCAGAAAGAAAATCTGTTACTTTGGTTGGGTGTCATAATTAAATATGACCCCTATCCTAAAAGCACAAGCCAAAGTGTGAACACATACATGTCCCAGTTTCTTGGTAGGATTATACTAAATGAATCCCATAGGGAGAATCAGATAATTCCAGCTTGACACATATGAAAGAGAAAAAAGACTCCCCTTCTACAGGTATCTAAAGACTCTCTGAAGCGTGTTAAGACACATGTGAACAGTCCCTTCAGGATGTGTGACCCCCAGAAATAACCCTAACAAGACTAAAACAAGACTCCATTTCATGTCTGTGCCTGTGTTTTTGTCCGACAGGGCTAAACTGGGACATGGACTGCTCTCAGGCCAGTACTCCAAACCACCCATGAAATCTGAGCTCATTGAACAGGTGATGAAAGAAGAATACAAGGTATTAAACTGGGTATGTCCAGCTCCCAAACTGGCTCCGACAGAAGCATGTTTCTACTAAGTGGTGTCTTCTTATGTTCAGTTTTATTGCAGTTTTATGTTTTTCTAATTTAAACATAGGGTCTTAATGCAGTTCTTATGTGTTATTTTTATACCTGAGCTTGTTTGAGCTTTTCTAAAGAGTTAATGCGATTTTCAGATGTATTCAGCGGTTTAGTTGTGCTCTGATCTATTTCCTTTAGCTGGAAAAAACTCTTGGCTGCAGTCCCAAATGTGCAACTCCAATTGTTTTTGAACACAGCTCCAGGCACCACTCTAACACTGTTTTACTTTACTCTCCACATTTCTTTTTAATGTGGTCACATATTACCGGCGTTTGATGGCTGTATTGTGATTCCCTTGATCTCGCAGATTCATTTGATTATTTCTTTATGTGTTGCTTTACTAACTTGAAAGTCTGTGATAAGAAACTCTTGCCTTTTCAGCCTCATAGCTCTCAGCTGCTGGGAAATTAGAGCAGGAAAGCCATTAAAGCATAATGGGACCCAGCACCAGTTCTGTAAGCCCCGGGCTTCTTTTAAGCCTTAGCGGCCACAGTAATTGATGGGCCAGAGCTGTGATCCTGAACTTCCTACACATGTGATTGTGGACACATACTGACAGCTGGGAAGATACGGGAAGAAGGGCTTGTGTTGGCATGCTGTGTTTAAAGGAAATGTTACCCACTACAAACACTTATCATCACTCAAGTGGCTTTGTCCAAGATTGTATAAGACACTTGTTGGCTTGTAAATTCGGATTTTTCTGAATTTATTCATCATCATGCTAACCATCTGGTTATTATTTTTTATAAGACTTCCTTATATTGGGTATGAGAGAATTTGTGAATTTCTCTTTTGGGGAAAGTATGCTGATTGGCTGTCTACTGGAGAAATAGGAGGGCATAAGAATCATGGAAGCTGCTTCCAGACAAGAAATGGTGTGTGTGTGTCAAACACCATTACACTTAAAAACAAAAAAAGAACTTTTTTTATAACAATATACACAGATCAGGCATAACATTATGACCACCTTCCTAATATTGTGTAGGTCTCCCTTGTGCCACCAAACAATCTGACTCATGAGAATGGACATGGGCCTTCTGAGGGTGTCCTGTGGTGTCTGGCAACAGAATGCTGTTAGTGGGGGCCGTTGGGTCCTATGGGTTGAGGGGAGGGGCCTCTGTGGATCATCCCACAGATACTTGATCAGTTTGGGATCTAGTGAATTTGGAGGCCAGGTCAACACCTTGTGCTGTTCTTCATGTTTTTTGAGTTGTTCCTAAAGTGTTTGTGTGTGTGTCTGTGTCAGTGTCAGGCTGCATCCTGCTGGGGATGGCTGCTGCCATCAAGGAGTGTCATTGCTATGGGGTGGGGGTGTCTGGTCTGGTCTTGGTGGGTGCTATATGTCTAAGAAACATCCACATGAATGACCGGTCCAAAAGTTTCATTGGATTGTCACAAGATGGTCAGTGTTATTTACTGCACCTGTCAGTGATCATAATGTTATGACAGATTGGTGTGTGTGAGGGGTTGGCAGAACAGAGAATCTGTTTCCCTGTAGATTCTTTTAAACCTCTCACTTCATGCTCCTCATGGAGGGCTATCTGGTCTCTCTCACTATAGATATTGCTAGGAAAACACTTAATTATCCATGTTACTCCCCACATGTGCAATTGTTCATTAGTGTGCGTGATTCTGCTGCTCTCTACTCACTAACATTTGCAGATAATGAATTTCCCTCCTGAAGGAATCCACAGGCCAAGTCTTGCTCTCCTCCCTGGCACTCTTTTCACAATATTACAGTCACATCACAGTTAATAATCTGTAGTATTAATATGCTTACTCCCTAAACAAGTGAGCAGTTAAGAAGAGCCACTGTGTGTGTGTGTGTGACACCTAGACTTTTTCATTCCAGCACCAGCAGAAGGGCATCTCCCCTCGGATGCTGAAGGCCCTGGTCAGCAGGGGAAACCCAGAGTTTTCATCCAACAGACAACAAGATGCCCACGAGTTCCTCCTGCACATCATCAACCTGGTGGAGGTGAGTGAAGCTAAACACAATTTTCTGTAGGGCAGATTGTTTAAAATGCACATGTAGGTGATTGTAAATTAAAGTACAGCAGGTGTTAGATTCAAGAAATGAGCGTAACCATGGTTTTGAAGAATGCACAAAATTTCTCTTAAGGCATGTTATTTCAGATTTTCAAAATTAAATAGTTTGTGTTTATGCCGGGTCATCCAGCTATGTGTCTATAAATGTATTAAATTATATATTACCAAAGAAAAGCAACAAATGCTGGCATTTTCGCAGAGATTTCACTGTAAAAACTGGAACAGTGAATACATTTTTAAAATAAGATGGTGTTTAGAGCTGAAATAAAATAGTTCTATCTCTAACAATCCTCCACTTTGTTACATTTAGTGGTGAATAATTCCAGATAACAGCCAAAACAATAGATCTATGGAAACAGATGCTGCCTTTCTACTGTGTCCCAGTAAACTCGATTTTTATATATATGTATAAAATCACAGCATTCTCACAAAATAAATGGGGTTACGTTTGACCCCAGACACACAGGGACAGATGGGAGAAGGGTCTGTTTTTGACTGGGCACAGCACACTGTCTCCTTGGTTGGTACATACACATGGGGTACTCTGAAATGTCTTTCTCAACCAGGATATATATATAGCTCGCTGCTATCTGTTACAGACAGTGGTCAGATAATGCTTCCTATTCTGCCTCAGCCATGATACAGGCTCTGGCAAGGACCTGATACTTCCTCCAATTCATGTTGTGGACATAAAACGCAGCCCAGATCTTCCCACAGTATCGTTATTTCTCCATGTTATACCTACTATCTAAATGCTTATGTGTGTTTGGCTGTCTGTAAAGTGCATCTAGACACTGATAACCTGATTAAAGCCTCCCCCATCAGCCATGTTTTCCCCTGTCTACATACTTGGCCTGAGTATAATTATTACTTGTGTATTTCTGTAGCTTCTTAGAATAGAAGGGCTGGCTTGCAGAAACACTGTGGCCGTGCAAACTTGTGTGTTAAGCCGCAATGCTATCCTTCACCACTGTCTTCAAATAAGCGCAGTGTAATAGAGTTGTGACGTTCGCGAACGAACCGAGTCTATTGACCGGCTCTTTAACACAAACGACAAGAACCGAGTCACAGTTTTTTCTGTGTTAGACCCAGTTCCACACAGAAGCTCTTGCTTTACTTTGAGACTGTGTTAGCGATGGAGCTGGGATAGTGGTGAGCATTGGACCTGAGTCTAATGCAATATGAATATGTATTGGTAGGATGTCTATTTGAATGATTCTGATCCAAATCTTACCCTATCATAGTGCTTATTTTCAGGATATAATAGGTTACCCCAGGCTGGAATCTTAAAAATAAGTAAATATCAAAATTAGCCATTTTTTTGAACGGCTCTCTCAAAGGAACCGATCCACAAGATCTGGCTCCCTCCAAAGAGCCATAAATCCCATCTCTTCAGCGACCCCTGCAGTCTGTAAGCAGTGAGAGAGACACGGAGCTGTTCAGCGATGCCACGGTTCTGAAAAGATGTAACTTTCTCAGTGGTGGAAGGCATATTTAATTCAGGCAGTTTCTAAACTAAAAACATTGCATTGATATTTTGGATGGCTGTCTAAAAAGATCTGGGTCAAATTATATTTCAGTCATGCCAGGAATCTGTAATCAGTCACAGTAAAGACTCTATTATAAATAGATCTGTATTTCAAACAGTGACTGTTTGTAATATATATACAGTATATTGGGGACTTTTTCACCGCTTTCCCAATTTATAGCCTATTTTAAATTGCTTCATTTGAGCCTTATCCATTGTGTTATAAGTAAACTACTTCCCAGACACTAGAGGTATGACAAGTATTGTTGTGTTGTAAATCATGTAATTTCTGCAGAGGAACAGCGCTGGCTCAGAGAATCCTAGCGATGCCTTCCGCTTCCTGGTGGAGGAGCGGGTTCAGTGCTGCCAGAGTCGCCGGGTCCGTTACTCTCAGCGGGTGGACTACTGCATCCAGCTGCCGGCTCCCATTGAGGCGGCCACCAATCGAGGTAAAGGAGACCGCACGCATGCACGGTGCTGCTGCAGCAGGAGGCCACAGCTACCTCTGGTCAGTCCGGCCGCATGACCCTGAGCTTCTGTGGCACCAGCTGCTGGAAAAATCAGTAGGGTGTGAAAGTGCATAGAAGGTCCTGACATGTGACTTGGAGACTTGGAGTTTTGGAGGTTCAAATGAGGCAGGACATATTTTCCCTGTCTGACTTTTTTCTTTATGTTCTTTGTCAGATGTTATATGTGAGAAATGTCATGTTGGTATATTATATCTGACAAACATGGTGTAATTATTATAAACAAATGTTGTGAAGATGATAGTCTTTACCTGTTGATGTGTTGTTGTTGCCTCCGACAGCCAATATGTACACCTAAAATGATTTTGTCACTTTTGGACATGCTAGAGGTGTCAAGTCCTTGTCCTTTGTTTTTATACTACCAGAGGAGCTGCTGGCATATGAGGCCAAGCGGAGGGAAGCTGAGGAGAACATGCGCGCTCCTCCTGAACCAGTGAGAGCGAGGATCCCTTTCACCGCTTGCCTGCAGGCCTTCACTGAGCCGGAAAATGTCCCTGACTTCTGGAGCTCGGCGCTGCAGGCCAAGTCAGCTGGAATCAAGTAAGCAAGGTCCAGCTGTCTTCAGGCCGGGAATGACTTCTCTACACCTCATGTCACCTCATTCATTAAAACAAGTTGTGTTGATAAATTTATCAATCATTTTTTACATTATCTTTTTCATAATTACTGTTCTCTGTTCTTTGCAGAACCTCTCGTTTCGCCTCCTTCCCAGAGTATCTGGTTGTGCAGATTAAGAAATTCACATTTGGGGTTGATTGGGTACCGAAGAAACTAGGTAATGCTCTCTCTGGCTGTAATGATTATTTGTGTTTAAATTGTGTTTTAATGACCTCTAGTAGTGTAGTTACTTGGTTTTTTAAAATGTTTGTAGTACTGTGAATACCCAGCAGAGGGCACCATCCAACCGCAATTCACAGGGCCCATTAGTTTGCCGTAAATCCAACTGGAGAATGGTTGTACTTGTAAACTTGTGAACTTATATTCATGTGTCTGTAAAGACTGCTGCTGTTTAAACTATAATTGGTCACTGTAATTCAAATGAATACGTATTTCAGCAGCTCACTAGTGGAACATCCTGAAAAATGTGATTTTACATTTATTGTAGTGCACTTAATCCACACAACACAACAAATGTGTGTAAAACTGTGATTCTTAGCACAGTATGTGGTTGATCAACATCCATTAGATGACCTAAGTGCTTGTTCATTGTTGTGCAGACTTGGCCATAGATGTTCCAGACTTCCTGGATCTGAGCCGGCTCCGAGCCACAGGGCTGCAGGCGGGTGAAGAGGAGCTGCCCGACCTCATGCCTCCAATTGTGTTGCCTGAAGACACTAGAGGTATGACATGTATTGTTGTGTTGTATTTTTGATTTACTTTTCACGGAAAGAACATTTTGTCTCTTTTAATCATATATTTTGCTTTTTCATTATTTTTTGCATGTGGGCAGATAAACATTGGTGCAAACACTTGGGCTGGCTTCAGATGTATCATGTTTTTGGGTTTTTTTCAGTTCATAGAGAACGTTCCCTGGTCATGGGCTTGCGTGAATCGCCTACAGGGGTATGAGTACTCATGCCTAAATTCTTGGAAAAAAATGTAAAATGGCACTCTTAACTACTGCAGGCATTTTTGGCCCTCATATCAGTCCAGATATGAATTTTAAAGGGCACTGTTTTCCCTGAGTGCTTTTGCTTTTATTTTGTTATTTACTCAGAGAGCCAAACATATTTTGTTCGCTCAATTTATGTACTCTCAGTTAATGAGACAATTGGAATCTGTTTTTACCCAATAAAATAAAAAACTCCATGCTGGTTTGAGAAGATTTGTACTGTCGAAAGCAGTAACCTAATATCCTTTCCAGCAGGTGTAGGGTATTTCTGTGAGTCAAATGATCTGTGAAATTGTCTCTTATATGATATTCTGCTCAAAGCCACCCAAGTTCTCTCTTAAGGCATATTGGATGGAATCCCACTGGAAAGACATGCTCAATCAATTACCGGAAAGTTGTTGTGTTCACAGTGTGGCTAAGCCTAATAGGATATAATGATTTCATGAGATCCCCTCGTAATACATTTTGCTGGGCTCAGAGAATAAGCTACTAGAAGCTTGTGAGTATGTTTTAGTGCTCCAGATACCCCAGATGGTAGGCTTGATGATGTTTCCTCTCCTAAACAGTATACTTTAGCCTTTTTGTCTGTCCTTTTGTCTTACTTCTTCTCCATCTGTGATTGCACTTCCCATTTCTCCTTCTGTTCTAAGTTCAGTTACATCAACTTATCAGTGTCCTCCTTAATATTTTAGCAGAGTGAGCATAGCACAGAGTGTCCTGTGCTGCTTTGAGCTCCAGTCACAAACACAGGAAGGGGTCCGTGGAGCAGTAACCTCTGAAAGCTGTTTTCACCGTGCTTCACCAGCGACAAGCTCGGGATGTTTTATTCTGAGAGCTTTACAAAATACTTTAACTGGTTGCATCTTAGCACAGGAACCTCCAAGGATAAAAAGTTTAAACTTGTTTGTCTGAGTATGCCTTAATATTTTAGGAGTGAACAGTGTGTGCTCCACCTGTTATCTCAGACCTCCAAACACTGAATTGGCCTCTGAGTGCAGCATCTACTTAAAAGTCTTCAGAGTGCAGTGAGATATATACAGCTGTTTTGGAGGGCTACTGTCAATGCATGTAATCAATGTATGAGAATATCTTTAAAGGTTTTTCATATGCAGTAAGTTTGAGGTGGTCGGCTAATTTCAGTCTCCATCTTGCACTTCCTCTGTTGGCCTCCCTCTGATCTTCCTTTTCTATGGATGAGAGGCTTAAACTACTCTCTGTGTAGTTTAAAATGTCAAATGAAAAGAGGTCAGAGAAAATAACCTTCTGCGTTCAATACATTTGTATTTATTTCACATTTATATGATGAGTTTTGTTGGTTGCAAATTAACCACTGGCCCGTAACCCGCCCTCTAGCATTAGCAATGATTAATCATTGGTCACCCATCTGTTTCCTAAAGGCTTCAGTGCCTCCCATTGATTACACAGCATCACGCAAATGTGTTTTCCCGAACGCTGCGTGAACCACATCATTTTCTGCTGGTCTGTTTATCATCTATTCGCTCAGTTATTACAGTCCATTTAGAAAATGGAATGCTTCAATTTTTCTGTCATTTTAGCACACAACACTAACAATTACAAACTCCACGGAAACTTATTTCTGATTTAGGTTGATTAGGTTAGGTTAATTGCATTATGTGATTTAAGATTCAGATCCGTGTAATCATTTTCTTGTTCTGTGAATTTAGGGAAGAGAATGAGGAAGTACAGAAGAGACAAGGCAGTGAAGCTAAACTGGAAGAGACTTTATTACTTAATGCCTTAAACTGGCTTCAGATTAAATACAGCAACAGTCAAGTAGAATAATGTTGACAAAAAGTTTGTTGTCTTGTTCCCAGGCCAGTGACAGTGTTGCCATGTCCATGTAGAATAAACAGTGTGTGTCAGATTAGTGGTGATAGACAGTGACAAAATGTCAGTGTCTAAAATAACATGGTGTGGAGGGCACTGCATGAACATATTTCATACTGGCGAGACTCACTGAAGTTGTGATTGCAGCACTTTGTAACAGCAGGAGTGGATGAGTGTCTCTGCAGGTGGTCACAAGGCTAAGAGTATTTTGACAACCTGACTTGAGGCCAGCTTGTGGCTTGCTTTTCTTTTTTTCCTAAGCGACATCCTTAGGATGCTTTACTGGACATCTAGAGAGCAGAATTGCATACCACATTACTGCGAGGTTTTTGGTTTGATCGCTACCAGGAATCTTTGTTTCATCTCGTACTCCGTGCAGCTGCAAAAAGAAATCTAAATGATTGACTGGATTACTGAGTTGATGAACCATACATCTGTTTGTGAATATTAATAGATCTATCTATCTATCTATCTATCTGTCTATCTATCTATCTATCTATCTATCTGTCTATCTGTCTATCTGTCTATCTATCTATCTGTCTATCTGTCTATCTATCTATCTGTCTATCTGTCTATCTATCTAAAATTGAAACTACTTAAAAGATACACACACACACACAGCCAGTGATGGTGAGATTTGTGAGTACCGTCACCTTACACAAGTTCCTTCTTTTCTTTCAGATAACTCCATGAGCTCAGACTGTGAGTATTTAATTTCTCTTCTCTTCACCTAACTGAATGAACATGTAACATTTTCTGTAAGTTATAGCCATGGAAAATGTATTTCAGGGCACCAGGCATCAGTGATGAATGCTACTAAGCCAAACCTCAGACCATGTATACGTACTTGAGCAGGTGCTGCAGCTGCTCTCTACTTCTGAACAAACTTTTCTTTTTTATGTGGCTCTGCTGGTTTCAGCCAGACTCATTTCTCTCCTTGATAAATCATGCCTCAATAAAGATGCCTCCCTGGGGCTGATTCTCCTCCGGCCTCTTTGTTTAATGTGTCCCAAAGAGGGAGTCTCCACAAACCTGTTTGGTTGTTTCAAACTGAAGGTTTTCTGGTAGTGTTGAATCAGCAACTGTATGTTTTGGTTATTAATGTTAGTTTGTCGTGTCCCCAGCTCCTGAAATAGACGAGGCGGCCGTAATGCAGCTGGCAGAGATGGGCTTTCCGTTGGAGGCCTGTAGGAAGGCTGTGTACTACACTGGCAACATGGGCCCCGAAATGGCCTTCAACTGGATCATAGCCCACATGGAGGAGCCTGGTAAGACAGCCCCACTACACAAAGCATAGCTACATTTGCAGTGAGGCACATTGCGGACGTTTGATCATCACATAATTAGTGAACATATTGGAATGTACACTCTAAGTCAGAACATTTGCGGTAGGGTCAGTAGCGTTTTTAGGCACGGGCGAACCGGGCAGCCGCCCAGGGCGGCATTTTTTCATGACACAAGGGGGGCGGCACGAGCACTTGGGGAAAAAAAAATAAACAAATAAATCTGCGCCGCTACATGGTTTTCTATTATCTGTCATATCTGTGTGGGGAATTGGCAAATTGTCGCCCCCTGCAGCTGCAGGCACCCCTGCTGCTGAGAAGGTGCCGTCCAGAGAAGGTGTGTGTGAGAAAGGGAAAGGGGAGGGGNTACAGGTCTCTCCCAAATTGAACGGACGTAATATTCATAATATTATAAATACAGGCCTATAATTTCTGCACATTTTTGTATTTATGAATTGTGTGAAATGGCCAAATAAAAATAGGTAATACAAAACGATTCAGTAAATGTGGTTCTACAGGTCATATAATGAAATTCAACTAGTTAAATGTTTTTAATATGAAGCTTACAGTAAAATTAGCAGAAATTTTGGAACACATTGCCTCCTGATGATTTAACAGTCTCCATTCATATCCACAAATGTGTTAATAGAGATTAAATTAGACATTAATAAAATTATACAATAATACATGTAAACATTTATTTAAGTGAACTTAACTTCCCTCGATGTATTTACAAGCAACTAATATTAAAGACTATATCATATCCAGTCAGCTATCCTCTCCCGTGATCGAAAATATTGTTGTCATCGGATTCTGGTGAAATCAGCTATCAAAAAAAGGAGCTTTTGAATATTTTCTGAAGAAAAAATAAGAAACGGAAACCTCAAAAATGTACATTCCCAGTATCAAAGCAGTCGGAAGGTGTTCAGCTGTTACACCTTCAGACTGAATCTAACAGTCCGGCTACAGAGGTAACTGTAACCCACAGAAACTAAAAATACTAGTGACAAATAATCAGAACAGCTGCAATAAAAACTGGCACGGTTCTGTGACAGTTTTAGTACGCTGAGTCAAGAATCTGACTCTGACTCTGATTTCTTAGCCATGTGAAGCCTGTGTTTCACTTTTTCGTATACATATACATACACACATGGACAGAAAGCACTTCTGAAACAAGCACACCATCTGCTGCTCAATGAGGCAGACAGAACACATTACACAAAGAGGCACAGTTATTTGTTGGGGACCTTTTTAAACACAAAGGTAATTCAGAGTGAGAGACATATCGCATCTCATGTTCTTCAATTACATGGAGCTGTGTTTGTGACTTTGTTTCCCTTTGTGTAGTGCAGGTGTTTATCTGTGCATGTCTGCGTGTAAGATCATCAGCAGAAACTTTGTCAGAGCTGAGCTGGTGTCTCGTAGAGCTTCTCAGCAGAAGAGACGTTCCCCTGAGGCGTTGATGTGTGTCACTTTTATTTCCCTGGCTGGCTGTAAAGGGCCGCTGCAGTGGAGGGAAATTAGAGCAGCCCTCCTGCCTGTTAGTTTTTAAATGGGCCTAATGCGTCTGCAAAATGGGCTGCTTTCAAGCTCAATAACATCACTGAGCAGTCCTCTTCTTCATGCTTTAACGTAACCATCATTTCAGCTTTTTTCCACAACTAAACAGCATGCAAACCTCTGCTGTTCAGTTCTTTTGTCTTTTATTTCTCTGCCTGAAAGCCAGTCAGCCTCCTCTGAGTAACTGTCTAATGGGTAATTGGAAGGACGACAGACAGAGAGGCTGAGATAGAGACGCTAGTGGGAGATAAGTGGTACGAGTTTTCCTTTATGGCAAGGACTACAATGAAGGCTCAGTTTATGGAAAACAGTAGCATTATTAGAGCTATAGTGTGGTGTCCTTATTCCCCTATTGAGGGTCATTTTACTTTCATTTGAATCTGTTGAAAGTGCAAAGAGCTACAGTAAAAGACTTTATAAAGAGCCTTTAACCTTTTAGAAATAGTTTATTGCAGATATAATGTAGAAGAAGCTGCATGAACTGGTATAACCTTTTATGATTTTCCTCACTCTGCATTATTCTGTATGTTTCACCTTGGCAGAGTTTCTCTCTCTTTAAAACTTCTTGCTAGGTCACCCATACTCAGAGATAATGAGTTCTGAATTTACATTATTTCATACCCTCTTTCTGCTTCGACAAAGCAAAAGAACAAAAATAACATAAATATTCAGACAAATGTGAAATTTGACTTTACGATTAAATGTTTGCATATTTAGAACGGTAAACAGACACATTATATCTTCTGTAGAGATGTGTTTATGACTCGCTGTAGCGTGACATGGACGTGCCACAGAGTGCATTTGTATCCGATGCTGTTTATAAAATAAGCATATGAGCTGCCTCCCACGCACCTTTTATGACCTTGCTTTGCATTTCTTTGTTCATGCTTGCGCTGAAATTATTAACAGGATTGATTGGTTAAACTGTAAGCCATTTGTCTTTTTTGAATGAACAAAATCTGTAACAATATGCAACAAGTCTCCAATTTAAACTGTGTGACATGTAGGTCTTAAAATAATAATGATTGTACTGGTCATGGATGTGTAATGATCTGTGATTAGGTTAAAAATAGAAAGGCTGCAGCATCTCATTATTATTCTGCCCGTCTCCACAGACTTTGCAGAGCCGCTCACTCTCCCGTCCATGATGGATCCTGGCCCCTCCACCAGTGACAGCCCCATGGGAGCCGCACCACTGGGCAGCTCGCCCCCCGAGGAGAGCATCGCCATCCTCACTTCAATGGGCTTCCCCCGCACTCACAGCATCCAGGCACTCAAAGCCACGGTCAGTCTTCTTCCCACTCTGTTCAGATTTGTGTACTAATAAATAACTTTTTCTTCCATTCGGTAGCACAGACACTTTTTCTCTCTTTTTCTAATATCATATTTTACTTAAATGAAACCAGTATAATATGAAAGATATAAAATATAAAAGCTCAGTTTCATGGGAAAAAAAAAACAAAAACAAAATAAAGGTGGATAATTCCTAGCTCCTCTCTTATCATTTCAACTGCTTTAATTCAGTAAATTCAACAGCACATCATGCTATTTGCAAAACTGTGTTGTTGTGGATTAGTCATCCAAAGTATTATTGTCTTATTTCAGTCACGGTGGATGTATGCGTTTGCTGTGTCGTTCCTTTCAATCCCATACAGCTAGTGCTGCATATGATACTCCCACAAATGTTTAAAAGCACATTAAATCACTGTCAAAATGGCTTTTCATTTGAAATGGTCTCAAAGAGACTATTTGCTATTGTAATGCAATAAATTTAACAGAGCAAATGAGAGCCAATCAAATCGAGGCTTTGGACTAAAACATACTCAAATATGAGGAATCATAATAATTATAAAATTATAACATTTTATAATTGAAAGTCAGCCTGTAATTTAAGCCTGCTTCAAATGAAGACTCCTTCTGCAGTTTAGCTAAATAAAGGCTATGGCCACTATTTGAGGAGATACAACAATTTGTTTCTGTTGCTCATCACTCAGATTGGAGTGGTCTATTTACTGTTTATCCAGTTTATGAACTATTAAATGTTCCTCTACAAACACTTGCAGTCTAATACATCTTTCTCTGTGACTCTGCTTCAGTTTTCGTGGCAGTGATTATTCTGCATGAACACTAGAGGAACTAGGAAGCCAGCGTGGGCAGTAATGGTCACCATGTCTGAACTGATGAGGAAGAGAAGTGTTTGTAGGCGGTGCTTTTTCCTTAGTTTCGCATAGAGCTACAGTTAATAATCACGCTGGGGGAAAAAGACAAAATTCTGACTTCAGCGAGAGAAAATCTAAGAAGAATATAGAACCACCTACACAGTTTGTTTAGTTTCTCTGAGTAGTGCAGGGCAAAAACACAATGGCCGCTTGGCTTCACAGGTATCATATGAAAAACAAGAAAAAGGAAATTCTAACAGTTGATTTTTACAACCTGGACCTTATTTCTGGCATGTAGATTGACCCCGGGCGATGTCTTCTGACCTGGATGATGTCATCTCTGAGTGCCGCGCTCACCTGCGACAGTTGGCTTGTTTACCTAGCAGTAGCAAATTACAGGGGTCTGTAGGTCAGTCTACAGACACTGGATGATGATAACGGGTAACTCCGGACTCAACGGAGAATAGCACTAGGGTATCGTAACAAAATATTGGTGAAATGAACGTGTTTCGCGGCAGATAACGCGTTACTTAAAGGCTGCATTTCGGTGCCCCAGTCACTCCCACTATATGGATATACGCTGATCTAATTATCTCCCGAAGGAATACAAATTACACAAAAGTTATATGGGTGAGTAAACGACTGTATTTTATGCCAGAAATAAGGTCCAGGTTGTAAAAAAAAAAAAACAGCAGTTCCCCTTTAAGTCAATATGGCAATATGGGAATGTATAATTGCACAACAGGAAAAAAAAATGTCCAGAGTTCAGTTCAACGCTGGCAAGAAGTGAGATCGTGTTTGAAAAGATTGCAAAGAGAGTCTGTCAGTCATAAAGCCACTTGGCTGGCCTACTTGTTTACTTTCCAAACTGCACATTTAAAAGGTCCCACATGTCAAGAGTGATTAAAGATGTCTGCTCTACATGGTGTTTACAGATGCTGCTGGGCACTAGCATATAGACACCAATGATTATGCCTTTCAGGTTGCAGTGCAAAACTATTGATTGATTTATATGAGTTAAAGGTAATACAGATACATCACAGTCATTAGTCACCCTGCTTTGAAATGGTCGCTGGTTCTCGTATTTCATGTTTCATATTTCAAACTGCACCCTCAGCTAAAGCAGCCTAAGCTGCTACAGAAAAAAGACACCAGGCTTCCTTGTTTATCAATTCAAGCGCCACCGAGCCCCCTGCCAGCCACGACGTTGCTGAGGTGGAAAAACAAATTAATAGCTATTCCTCCTGAGTGGTGGAGGTGTGAAACACAGAGGGCTCTCAGAAGTGGTTTATTACTAGCCTAAAAATTAGTACAAATCTTTTCAACCTCGGTGACCTGTGTGAAAAATCAGCAACTTAACTCACCGCCCAAACCTCGTGCCCATGTGCTTCTCAGACAGACATCTTCAAGGAATTACACCTCTATTTTTAAATAAACATAAATATCCTCAGGGGGAATTTAGCTCACATGCCGCCTCCCAAATAAACGACTGCTCATTTAACATGTTCAGCACAGGACTATTTTTACGATACGATATTTTTAAGATACAACAGAGTGGAGAGCGAGAGAAAAATAGATAAAATATGAACATTTCTCATTCTCTGACCCGATTATACATGGCCTGCCCACAAAAAGCCGCCACCTGGATTTAACTAAGCAAACAGGTACGAGCCTCCTATTGGATAATTACTGCATGGGTGATTATCTTTCAGCTGACAACAAGTTATTTAACCAACCATGTCAAGAGACACATTATGCGGCACTGGAAAAGATGTGGAGATTGGAGAAACTACTAAAATTGGAAGGATAGTGGAGAACCAGCGTCATTGAGGAAGAAATGTGGTCGGAAAAAAATCCTGATTGATGGTGATTGGCGATCACTTAAAGGTTTGGTGAAACCAAATTAAAGAAAGCCAACAGTAGAACTCAGGGCTATGTTTAATAATGAAAGTAAGAGCATTTCTACACATACTGTACAATGTGAAGGAAACTCAAGGGATTGGGACTGAACAGCTGTGTAGCCTTAAGAAAACCACTAATCAGTGAGGCTGACTGGAAAAAAGGCTTCAGTTTGTTAGGGAGCATAAAGATTGGACACTGGAGGGGGCAGTGCTATGATCTGGGGTTGCTGCAGTTGCTCAGGTCTAGGTTCAGCAATATTATGTGCCCAAAGAATGAGGTCAGCTGACTACCTGAATATACTGAATGAGACATCATTTTCACACATGGATTGGCCACCACAGAGTCCAGACCTTAACCCCACTGAGAATCTTTTGGGATGTGCTGGAGAAGGCTTTGTGCAGTGGTCAGACTCTCCCATCATCAATACAAGATCTTGGTGAAAAATGAATGCAACACTGGATGGAAATAAATCTC